>PVKS010000817.1:0-129259 GCA_004027875.1 Aplodontia rufa | reverse complement strand
GAAAGAGTAGAAGGAGAAACCTTCCTTCAGCAATGCGATTGGGGAAAGGCAAGGTCTTAGCAGAAGGATTGCGTGGGCATCCATCTCCCATAGATGAAGTCACTAAGCACCCTGAGCAGTGATTTTCAGACTTCTGTATCTTAGAGCTGGCTGGCTATTTGAATCATGTGAAATTAACTGTGTGACATTCAAAATCATGTTCCATTTAGTTTTGAAATCACAGATGCAGGGAAACGGCTTCTGGGGTGGGAGGCCCAGCCCTGCTCTGCATGATCCTGCCCATTGGCTCTTTTTGCTCTGAGCCCTGGAATGTCATCTGCGCTATCATTAGGGATCAGCTCCTGGAACTTCTACTCACTCAGGTCAACTTCCACATTTCTCTTCAAACTGGGTAAATGGAAGAGACAGAAGCACAAAGGATAATTTCTGAGAAGTTGCATGCTTGCCTATAAGGGGGAAGAACAAAGAATCTAGAAATAGGGAAAATACTCACTGTGTGGGTAATCACGCAAGGTCTGCTAATGCTTGCAGGTAGATGTGGGAATTGACAAAGAAAAAAGTCTTAGTTATTGTTATGAAAGTCCTTTGTCTCTTCTAGACAAAGGTAGCAAAACACTAATGCAGAATGTCAACTGAGAAAAGTTTCTTGAAAGTGATTTCATTCATTTATTCTTTCATTCATATAAAATAATTTGGGTATTGCTGTGAAAAAGTTCAACAAGTATAAAACAGCAAATTTGGAGCTGGGGATATAACTCAATGGTAGAGTGCTTGCCTGGTGTGCATGAGGCCCTGGGCTTGATACCTAGTACTGCAAAACAAGCCCACCAATAAAACCCACAACAACAACAGAAACAAAATAACAACAATAAAAAAAATTGCACGTTCCTGGTTTTCTGGTGTCTCTGTGGGCTGGAGCAGTGGCTCGGCAGTTACAACGCTTGCCTGGCATGCACAAGGGCTCGAGTTCAAACCCCAGCACCACATACACAACTGAGTGTCCAAGGAATGAAAGTCACATGAAAAACTAAATAAAAATTGCTTCTCTCAAATAGTATCTGGTCATCATAGGGACATAATCTACTATGTTTCTTAAGGCCATTCCTGATAGGAATTCCCCCTTAAGAAATGACTTTTTGAATATAGTTCCCAGAAAGCCTTGCCTACTGAGAGGAAGCAGTGTTCATGCTCTTTTTAGATATGAGAACTATGAGTCTTCTTATGCTTCTGTTTCTATCCTGTGAATCAGCTAGGGTTCTAAGTTGCAAACCACAGATATTAATTCTGGTTATCTTAGGCAGAAATGAAGAATATTTGAAATGATATTTAAATCAAAGGATATATATTCATGGCCTGACTGTACCACCGACTGGTTTGGAGATATTGGACAAATTGGTTGTTCTTTTCAACTCTTACTTTACCTACCATGTAAAAAATGCCATACAACCAGAGTGGAACTTATGAAATAGTTGGAATGCTCAAGTTAGGAAAGCAAATGGGAACTGAGGGAGCTCAGGAAAGTGTGGCCCCAGAAACGGCTTCTCATGCTGTTGGGCCAACATGACTAAGATGTTCAACTGCCTCCATGATGTTAGGCCACTCTCTCCAGACTCAGGACCTGGGAGAAAGCTTCTGATTGGCCAAGCTGCAATTTGAAACACTAGTCCATGGTAGGAGGGCCAGTCACTCCAAAGTGTAAGGGGACAATTTCCAAAGAGATCTGTGGGCTGGTGGAAGGGTTGGTTGGATGCTGGATACCCACAAAGATGGATGTCTAGAAATGCACAGTAAAATTGACGCTTAAAAAATCCAAGCAATATAGCAACTAACCACATGCCTAAGCAAAGTTCTGAGATTCACAAGTATATTATTTGAAAGAATCATGTACTTTTATGTACTCACAAGTAGCAACACGCCATTATATTTATTAGTACATATCATTAAACTATAATATTCTGTTGCAAAAAAATTTATTTCCAAAGTATTGTTATTTCTTCTATTGATTTCATAATAAAAATAATATTCATTGTCAAAAAAAAAATCCAAGCAATATCAAACCCCAATAAGGGGCTCATGGGCTCTTTGTACCTTTTCCTTATTCTGATTTTTCCCCCTTCCTTTCCCTCTTACCATCTTCATTGTACAACTTTCTTTGAATGGCAGGTAAAGTGAGTTTTGAAAACAATAAATGAGTTTCTCGATGGCTTTGAGCTAGTAAGGGCTGTGGTCAGGTTCTGAATTTATATCTTTTGTTTTTCAATTCCAGTCATCTTGTCTTTCCCTGAGTTGATTCAAGGTAAAATGGAGAGTGATAAATGTCAAGAAAAGTACCAAAAAATGCTGGGGTGGTTCTGAAGAGGAGTATTTCTTCAGGGTTGAAGAATTTCATAGATCCATCTCATCAACGACAAACAATGCTTCCTGGTCTGAAGAAACTGTGTATCTGCTCTCTTTTGTAAACCAACTTACCCTCCAGAACAGAGTATTCTGTTTGCTTCAAAGACTGCCATTGCAAATATAGGGAGTGGGTTCCTCAGTGCCTTTCTTCTTGGTGAATCCTCAGGGTTTCAGGTCTATGTTTAGACTATTCCTTTCTCCTGAAAAGACATATCATCCTGATGCATCAGAACCTAATTTTATTGCCGTTTTAAAAAGTGGCTTCTAGGATAAACCACATGTTTATTAGAAAATTTAGATAATACATTGACTAGAATTTTTAAAAAATACTCAGGAGGCTGGAGCGGTGGCTCAGCAGTTACAGTGCTTGCCTAGCGTGCGCAAGTACACAAGTTCAAACCCCAGCACCCGCATATACAACTAAGTGTCAGAGCAACGAAAACCATGTGAAAAATTCAATAAAAATTGATTCTCTTTATCTCTCTCTCACTCACTGTCCTTCTCTCTTTAAAAAAGTACTCAGAACTCCAGTTGCATTTGTTTTTAAAAAAATATGTATGTGTATATAATTTCCTTTTTTATTAGTATTTATTATCATTATTTTTGGTGCTGAGGGTTGAACCCAAGTCCTTGGCATGATAATCACATGCTCTGACACTGAGTTATACCCTCCTAGTCCCTACATATTTCCTTTTTAAAAGTTGAGATTATATGATATAGTTTGGTATCTTTCTTTTATTATATAACTCAATTGTCTGAGCATTTACTCATGACATGAAATTTTGGGCATTTCAGTTTTTAATTCAATTCAGCAACCAATTTTTGTGCACTAACCAGTACGCACTACAGTAGATCAGAAACCTTCCCTGGCCTCAAGGTGCTTTCCTGTCCACTTCTAGTCTATATAGGAAGCAGCAAAGTGAGGAAGCAGGAATTCAAAAACCAAGAGAGCGGCCCTGGGGCACCTTGACTTCAGAATGATTATCTTCCTATAGTAAAGCACAGAGTTTAAACATTTACTTCCCTATAAGTAAGGGCATATGAGTTCATTTTACAAAGATAACTGTGTTATCTAAAGTAGTTCTATAGAGATGCAACTGAATTTTAAAAAAAAAAAATTCTTGAAATATTAAAAGAGATCCAGTGCATAAGCCACATGGATGCATCTCACTTGTACCCTCTCCTCTCCTCTGGCCCCTGGAAGCCACTCTGTGCCATCTCACATACCAATCCACTCTGGCCTTTCTCTTGGCTCCCCACTCATTCCTTCCTTTTATTGTGTGAATCACTTAGCCTCTTTTCTAGAAAGTAAAAATATTTCCTCTTTAGGAAGAGGAGGGAAGGGTCAAGTAGGAATTTAGGATCCACTTTAAGCAGTGGGAGAGAGAAACTCTGGACATTTATCCCACCATCTTTTTTTTTCCACTTTTTTTTTTAAAGAGAGATGGAGAAAGAGAGAAAGAGAGAATCAATTTTATTTATTTTTTTTATCTGGCCTTTGTTTCTCCAACACTTAGTTGTGTATGTGGTGCTGGAGTTTGAACCCAGGTCCTTGCACATGCCAGGCAAGTGCTCCAACTGCCGAGCCACTGTTCCAGTCCCACATCCCACCACCTTTTATAGTTCTTTCCAGTATCTTGAGTGTCCCCTGAATTTACCTGCACTGGCATAGCCACCCAGAAGGACCTGGGGGAATGTTTTTTGCTGAACAGAATTGCGAAACCAGGCAGCAGGACTGATTCTGGGTCCCTGCCCATTCACACACAGGCCAATGTCTGGACTGGAGGATGACAGCAGTGGTTGTCCCTGAGTTGCCCTTGAGGCCTTTTCACCTCACCCCAGTGGTAGCTTCCAAAGAAGGACTGGGATCACATTTCCCTGTCAAAGCGTGAGAATTCTGTCATCTTGGGTAAGAGGCCCAGGACCATGATCTGACAAGACATGTGGATGGGTGTTAAGGAAAATTAGCCTGGTCCTAGTTTAGATCCTACAACTCTCTTCAGAGTTCCACTTTCCTTGAGTTTAAAAAAAAAAAAAAAAAGTCAAAAGCAAACATGGAAGTAAAATGATCAGAAAATTCGGGATCTTGAATATTCCCTTGTTCATCCCGACTCCCTTCAGTTCACAGGAGAGTGGGAGTAATAGAAGAGCATTCAGGCTTCAGAGTCCAGCAGATCTAACTTTGAAGCTTGTTTCTGCCATTGGTCAGCTGGGCACTTTTCTTTACCTCTTTGAACCCTCAGTCCTCTATGCACAAAGTTGGAAAAATAGCAGCATCTTGATTGTAATGGGGATAAAGTGAAAAATGGAAAATGTGTGTAATGCCCTAGTCCAGTGCTCGCTGAACCATTGGCTGGTATTATTTTTCTGGAAAACACCATCCAAGAGGGCTGCGAGGGAATCAAGGGTGCGTTAGGCACCTATCACACTCCTAGGCAGTCTCGGCTACGCGGTGATCGTAAGACAGGAGGTGATGGGAGCCGGGGAGAAGAACTCACTAAAGGGCATATAACAAACGGAAGCAAGGTTCAAAAGGAACGTTGATGGAGAGTGTTGCTCACGTGCAGTGTGGCTCACAAGGACAAGCTGAATGTAACAGAGGCACAGGGCTTTCTGACAGAGCCTGAGTGCGGGGGTGAAGGTGGGAAAGAAGAGCAAAGGGAGGAAATAAAAACTTGGCGAGCAGGCTGGTCACCGGGAGTGAGAATGGAAGCAAAGGAGGAGAAAGCAGACCGGAACTTATAAACAAGCAACGACCATAGTGATAGAGACGACCCTGCCAACCGGGGCCGCAAGAGGCAGCCTGGACAGAGCCTGGAATTGGGCTTGAGATTTAAGATTACAAAAAGAAAAATGCATGCAGATGTTCACAGACTACTCTGACATTTTGTTTTCCTACCATAACACTCAAAAATCCACCTTGAGCTGAGTCTCAGGAAGAATGTCAAAGGATCCCCTCAGCCCTTGCCTTGGAGATTCCACAGTGAGGTTCTGGGGAGTGGAGCCAGTGGTTCAGAGAGTGATGGGCACAAGTTGCTGAATCCTAGGGACCCTGATTGGAGCAGATGCCGGCTGTGCAAACTGTGTCTAGACACGGAAATTGTGCTCCTAATCTCTCGATCCCGCTTTCTCTCCACTCTCTGACAACGCACTGTCTCTGTAAACATCCTCCGCACAGAAGCGGAGATGGAAACACATGTGCAATCAGCAGCCACAGCAGCTACAAAGGGGGTTATGAAATCCGCTCAAAAATAGCCTGCTTGCCCCATAGGCATGCAAAGCAGCCAGACAGCCAGGGTGAACGTGTCACACAGCAGATTCTGCTCGCGTTCGAGAGGCTTCCGGTGACCTGCCACACTTAGGGGCCAGGGAGCTTGCTGCAGGTCAGAAACACCCAGAGGGGGACTGGGCCTGTGGACAGAGCCCCCCTTTGAAGCTGCGAGCATCAGTTCCTGCTCCTTCCCAAGACATGCCAACCTCCTGTCCTACGTGCCCCAAACTTCTCAACCCTGGAGACATTTATATGGATTAAAACTTTGAGGTCTCATAATGTTACCTGAAGCAGGAAGTTAAAAAGTTGGACCCTTGTCCTTAGATTCTGTAGCAGCCCAGCCTGCAGGTCCTTTCTAGGGTTGGGATGGTCCATTTTGATACAGTGCATGAACAGGAGGGAGAAAGATTTGGCTGAGATACTCAGGGCATCAGGGAAAGAAGGCATGGAGTGCAGGTGAATGGTCACTGTCCGCAAGGTGATGGGGTGAGGATGAGGCTTGCTGTGAGCCTGGTGAGGTGGTGGCTGCCTGTCTTCTTTCACCTCTAGTGCCTACTGCTGTGTGACCTTTGGTTCAGTCACTTCAGGCCTCTTGCTTTAGCCTCCCCTGCCTAGAGGGAAGGCGCTCTGCTCTCTGCCCTGGACTATACTCCTCAAGGGGAAAGGAGCAAAGATTAGAGGGCCAGCCTTCACCTCCCCATGTGTCCTCAGAGTGCAAACTCGGTCAACTCAAAGAAGTAATAGAATACTGAGTGCAATTGCAGGGGTCTGGAGGTTCCGTATGACTGCTCTTTGAGACTAAAGAGACAGGTGGGTCATCTACCTTCCTGTGGGAAAGACCGCTGAGCTGGAAGTCAGGAGCCCCATGATCTGAGCCACCTCTGTCCAGCTGCTGTTACTGAACATCTGATGACTTTCCTCAGAGGAACCAAGCAAAGATCTATAGCCCCAGAAAGGCCACTGGGCAATTGTAGTGGCTGGGCTCAGCCAAAAGTACAGGCTGGGGCAGTATAGAGGCTATGGGCAAGGCACGGAGAGGCCAGCTTTCTCTTTGTGGGAGACAGAAATGACTTCTCTACTGCCTCCCTTTCCTACAGACAACTTCCATTCCCTTTTCCTGGGAGCAAGTTGGTCCCCTGACCAGACTGGGTTACTATTTTGTCAAAGTAACCCCCAGTTGTCCGTTGGGAGGAAAGCATCCTGGGAGCTGCATGAAGGCATCTTTGGTTTTGAGGGGAACTTGGCTTGTTTTTCCAGGTACATCATGACTTGACCTGGACTATCTTCTTACTGCATTTCACAGCCTTTCAGATGTGGGTGAGTCAGCAAGACCCAGGCCAAGCATTTGGGGTAAGCCAACCTATGCAAGGGTCAGTCAGGGGATCCTGTCGACCTGTGTATTATAGTTGAATCCACACTTGTTTCTGGGTAGGGGAGATCTCTTTGAACCCAATGGCCTTCACTTTCTTTTGGAGTCATTTTAGGGCAAAAGGAAATGAAGTGCTTCGGTGCCTTGAGCCGGATCTTTAAATCAGGATAGGGAGTGAACAGAGGGGCTCCCCTGTTCCTGATGTGAGAATCAGTTGCTGCCTAGGTTGAGCCCCTGAGACAGTGCCCACCATGCATTGCATGCTGATTTTACTCACCTTTGCATCCTGCATATGCTCTGGGAGCCTAGGTTTGGGAGTTTCTAAACCCGGTCCCCTCCCATTTCATTGGTATTTCAGAGAAACCTGTGAAAAACACAACCTACCACTATGACTCCTTCTAGTGGGCTATGGTAATAAGGAAAAATATCTGTGTGTATAGGGCTATCACTGCAGTGGAGTGTGTGAAACTCATGTTTCCAAAAAGCTTGAAGATTTTAACCTCCTCAGATGCTTTCTTCATGTTTCACACCAGGCAGCCTGGGCGTGGGGAACCGCCTCCACCAACTTGGCTGCTAAGATCTGGCAGCTGCTCAGGCTCAAAATAGTAGGTGCTTTGAGTTTTAATCAAAGCATGAGCCGGGACTCACGTACGCACACCCTGGCATGCAAATGTGGGCTCAGAGGTTGTTTGAGGCGTTAGGGCTGTAAGGTGAAGTTGGACATGGGCTCTGGAAGCAAAGAAGGTGGGTGGAGCTGATGGCCTCTGCTGTGTGCTGCTGTCACTTCCTTCCTTCAAGCAACAGGGGAAAAGAGCCACTTGAGTCTTAGTGGCCGAGTGTCTTTACATCTGCAATTTGGGGCAAGATTTAAAAAGAAAATGAAAAAGCAAGTTTATTGGATTTTTGTTTTAAAACTAAATCTTCAAAATTTTGCCTTTAGCACCCAATGCAAATATGTAAAATGCTTAAATAACTGCAGGAAGATAAAAACTTGAAAGTAGCATGCTTAACAGATTGATGATGTTGGCAGGAAAAGTAACAGGTCCTTTTCTCTGCTCTTGATCCCTGTGGCACCTCACTCTACCTTCCTGTGTGTTATTTCCCAGGACCCCGTCCTAGGCTTAGCCTGGCATTGATCTATAGCTGTTTAAACACAGGAAAACATGTCTTCAGAGAGCTAAACCATGTATAGTATGATCCAAAGAGCATCTATAACATCTATCCATCTATCTACTTATCCTCATTTACTTTCTTGAAGAAAACAGACTGTTAGGTCACTAGGCAATGCTCGAAGATTATTGTTGATTTGTTTCCAAGATTCCAACCATGTTCTTTAGCCAGGAGGCTCAGCGGAGTAGTTGAATGTTCTTAGACTTTGGAGAGAAATGGGCTTAGCTTTAAATCCAAAATATGCTATTTGGAGCTTAAGTAATTTCCTAAAATTCTCTAGCCTCTGTGAACTTAAGATACTAACTACTTGGTAGGGCTTCTGTGACGTTTCAATGGGCAGTGTGTACAAATACCAGGAGTATATTAGGATCCAGTGAATAGTGGTCATACCATTTCCTTGATGTTGTAGGATATTTGAGACTCACATTGAAAAGCAAACATCACAGAGGTATAGAGAAAGAAGTGACCCAGGCATAGCATATCCCATCAGCTCATCATACCCAATCAGTGTGACCTTGGATCACTAGCAAAACCTCTGATCTCTGGAGCAGGACACACAAGGGAGGGGACTAAGCTATATGGTGCCATTCATTTCTTATGCCAATTTAAGTATGTTCCCAAACAGATTTGGGACCAAAAGTATAAACTCTGCTGGAGTTCAAATTTGGACAAAAGTTGCTGAAATAATTTTTGACTGTTTATACAAAGTATTATAAAAAAATTTATTCAACTATTCAAAAACATGGCAAGCTCATTGCCCACTCTGTCTGCAGAAAGTAACAACCATTTTAAATCAGTCAAAAGCACAGGGAAAAAAATCAGATGGCACCATAGTAGATAGTTTTACATGTGATTGCCAATATAATAATAATAAAAAATTATCTTAGACCACTCATTTTAATGCTTCCCGTAAACTGTATCAGGCTTAGTAATCTCACTTTGCAGGAAGCTCTTGAATCCATTTAAATAGCCTTTGTTGGGCTAGCAGGTTTCTGGTGCTGAGTTGTGAGCTTGAAAGGGTGTGGGAAAGGACTGTAAGTGACATTTCTGTCAAAGGCTTGGAGGTAGTAATGGAAAGGAGGCTTCTTAAGGGTAGATGCTATAAGGCTGAGAGGGCCGATGACCATATCATAATATAGACTCAGGATTCCTTTAAACCTTAATAACTAGAATTCTCTCTGCTTTCGTGTTATTTTCCTCCACATGTGCTCATGTCTCTGTATCCTGTATGAACAAAGCCTCTCTGCTCTGTTACCTTTCCGACTCTGCTACCCTTCCTGACTCTTAAAGGAGGGGTCTATAGCTTTCAGAAGGGGCTCACCAATGTTCTGTGTATTATATTGTCAGGTAGAGACCATGGAGCTCTAATGAAACAGCAGTAAACAGTGGACTAGCAGAGTGAGTCCTGTCTGTCAGGTATGGGCACCTTGTTCAAGTCAGGGACCAAGCCTTTAGCACTTGGGCCTTGGGGGACACTTAGAATCTGTTCCCTTTTCTATTACCTCTAATCACTTTTATGTACTGCAAAATTGTTTTAGCAAATGAACTATGAGCAGAAGTGACGTGTATAACTTCTACAATAAGCATCAATGTAAAAAAACAGTATTTTTTATTGTTTCTTCTCTGCCATGTGACCCAGAAGGCACATGGAGGGCTATTTGACCTGTGTCAGACTTTACATGAACAAGCTACTGAGACTTGAGGGTTTCCCCTAGATCTGCAGTGCTGTTGTTAGTCATTAGCCCTGAGTGATAGGGTGGACATGCTTTCTGCCTCACTCCCCACCAACCACCTACACCTCAAATCTGTACAATCCTTGCTGATTGGGGAAACAGCTATTTGCAAAATTTATCAATGATCTTATCTACACACTACTGAGTGTGCACTTGAAGCTATTATTTCTCACTTAAACTTTTCCTTTTACTTTATTATTCTAAGTTCAAAAAATTCATTTTCAGGAAATCTGCCCTTACCTTCCTAACTACCTGTCTGCTTTCCATCCTGATTGCTTCTTCCTTTTTTCCATCTACATCCCTCAAAGCTCCTCCCCTAGACCCTCTGCTCTTCTTCCTTCCTACTGCCTTTGTAGTCTCCACTGTGATTTAGCCATTGGCCTCCTTCACATGAGGCTACATTCCTCACCCTCAAGCTCCAGGCTAACATTGTCAGCCTCTCTCAAGGTCTGCCAGGGACTTCAGCCAACCTTTGGAGCTAGAACCATCTAGAACCGGACTTACTCTTTCTCCTCTTTTTGCTCCCCACTGTCTGCTTATAGCACTATTATCCAACTTCTCTCAGGCTTGATTCCTGGGTTTCTCTTTTGATTCCTCTACCTTGTCTTACCTACTCAGCTATTGAGTGCTATGAATACTCTTTCATCTGTTCCACTTTCTGTTTCTGTTACCTCTAATCACTTGCATGTTTGCAATATATTGACCTAGAGAGACGCACACTGGACTGTTGACTGTGGTTAGTTTGTTCTGGGGAAATTCATAGGAATTAGTGGAGATGGAATTAGTGGGGAAGTCCCTAGCTGAAAATGCTTTATTCTATGCTTTTCCTGTATTTTCTATAATAATGGATTTACATATTAATTAAATACAAAAATAAAGTCCTAAAATAGGATTAGACTCCCTGTGAGGCACTGAAGGCTTCATAACTGCAAGTATTTAAACAAATTTGGGATGACTTTGCACTAGGGATGTCACTGATGTTACAGAAGGGATTCCTGTATTGGATGGTCAGCTAGAAGCTCTCTTCTGAATCAGTTAGGGTTAGCGTTAGCGGTGAGTGATGGAAACTCAAAATAACACAGGCTTCAGCAACATGAAAGTACATTACTCCTTGAAGTAAAAATGTCCTGAAGGGAACCAATGCAGGGTTTTTGAGAATGCGCCATCACATCTATATTCTATTTATATCATGGCTCTTATCACATGGATTAATAAAGCTGCCCAAGCTTCATCCATCACATTTGCTCTCCAGTTAGAAGAAAGAGATGATTTACAGCATGCCTCCTCCCTTTGAGAACACTTCCTGGGAGTTACTCATTTCTACTTTTCTATTGCCCAGAACCCAGTGACACAGGAACAACTAGCTTTGGGGAGGTGAGAAAGGCTTTATTCCATGTATCCATGTGCCCAGCCAAAACTGGGGCTTCTATTACCAATGAAAACTCAATGTGTCTTAAGGATCAATTAGCATTGTCTGCCAATGTCTTAACTCTAAGATTTAAAAATCTATACTAACTGCTACTTACTGAACTATCACCATGTACTAAGCGCTGGGGTAAGTCCTTCCCTTGTGCTGCCTTGTTTAATGCTCACATTCCTATTAGTTAGGGTCAGTACTATAACTAATACATTGAGATTTTCCTAAGATTAAGCAGCCTGGCCAAAGTTGCACTGCTAGAAAGTGGTAGATGCAGAATTTGAACCAAAGGTTGGCTGATCCTAAACACCTTAACTTCTATACCATCTTTGTAGTCACATACTGTCTGAATGACCCAAAGATTTTACTTGTAAACAACAGAAACCATCTATAATGGAGTTAAAAGCAGAAAAGGAACTTATTTTTTTAAATTTATTTTTATTAAGAAATTGAGTTATTGTACAATCATAAATGCATATAAAGTAACAATATGATATGCATATATTCTTTTTTAATGAAAAAATATAATATAGATAGATTCTGAAAATTAGATTTATCCTCAAGAGCCCCCCCCCAATTACCCACCTTATCCCTCCCCTTCCCAAAACGTCTCTAAAAATGTATTGCGTTGTATAACATAACACCTTATCTGGATTTAAAACATGATATTAGACCTCCTTTCTCCATGGCCAGGGTCTAGCTGCAGCCTCCATAGATGAGTGAAAACATTCGACCCTTGGTTTTCTGGGTTATGCTGAAAAGGAGCTTATTAAAATATTGGGTAGTGCACAGGATGATTGTGAGGGCAGTACACCAAGTTAAAAGCTGGGAGGTAGGAAAAGTGTTCTAATTCCCCTAGTGGTTTTGGTGAGAAAATGTCCAATACCTTTGCCCCCAAAAGAAAGGAGGCTTTCTGTCTCTGGTTTCCCTATCAGTCGTTCTCAGTTCCAAGTCCTTTTTCTGATTGATGCAGCCACCTCCCAGGCCTAGCCCCAGTTGAAAGGGAAGGTGGGAAAGCCAGTATCTAGCATATTTATCCCCTACAATGGGAATCTGTTCTCATTCCTACCAAAACTCATAAAGTAAGATTTCTTCGGCTCACTTATGACTACCCCAGCATTCCTTTCCCTTATTTCCTTCATATTAGGTTTAAAAGCTTGAGCAAGTTGAATTAGAACTGTATTGATTTCAAAAACCTTGAAATATTTGATTCTCCTTTGGCCCTTTTCCTCCTTAGAAATTCCTTCAAAAATAGTGTTATTTTAATTCCCAACCTCCATGACAGGGGGATATAGTAGGTAGAATAATGATCCACATCCCAAGATGTCCCCATCCTAATCCTTGGTACTGGGAATATGCTATTGTACATGGCAAAGACAATTTTGTAGGTGTGAATAATTGAAGTATCTTGAGATGGGAGATCATGTGGATTATTCAGGTGGGCCCAATTTAGTCTTAAAGGACTTTATAAGAGAAAAGGGAGTTTGGAAAGAGAGAGTCCGAGAAGAAAATGTGAGAGCTGAAAAGGGTTAGCGATGTGTTTGCTGGCTGAAATGAGTCAGGGAGCTTGGTGGCCTCCCTGTAGAATTTGGAACTGGTGATTCTAACTTAACGCTAATACACTGTTTTTGTTGTTGTCTTACAGATGAACAGTTCAAACAAAATATATCTTCAGGTAGTGGCTTGCTATCCTCAGTTCTCGAACAAATTCATTTGCCAACTGTTCATGTCACTACCTTAGATTTTTTTCCAGTTGAGTTTCTTTATTCATTTATTTATTTCGGTTTTGCAATCGTCTGCATGCAGTGGCAGACATTCCACTATTGCATCTACTCTTGCTCCCCTCCCACGCAGACACACACCCGCATCAGGAGGCTCGTTGTTTAACTGCGGGTTTTTTCTCTCTTCCAAAACACTTTACAACGCATAATAAGCAGAAAGCCTTTGGAAATTCAGTTTTCAAAAGGGATGCACTGCCTAGAACATTCTCCATACTTTCTACACTCTATTCCTGCTAGGATAATACTGAAGGAGTTTGGAAAGCACTCAAGCAATTGAAGAATATTTACTGAGTGCCTCGCAGGAGTGAGGCTGTGCTGGAGACAGCAGCTCCTGAACATGCTGCTCATAGTGAAAGGACAGTGCGTCTTGGGCTGCAATGTCCTGGCCTAATATTTCTTGAGGAGTTGAGGCTCCAGGTGAATCTCTATGCCAGCAGGATATTTGCTCAGACAGCTGAGCAAATCCCTTCTGCATCCTTCTTGTTTCTGCTTTCCCTGTAGGACTAGTACATGGTGTTGAGAAGACTTTGGCAGTTTGGTATTCACTATACTTATGACCAAATCGCCACTTGTGCTTAACCTAGCAATGACTTCAGATCAACGGGTGAGCCCAATCTCTCTGTGGTTGTAGGGAGTGACCAGGTGAACATGGTGCTTTCAAAGTGCTTTTGGTCTGCAGTTACTGTGACGGGGCTAAGTTGTTAAAACTGTGCCAAATGGAAAAGCATTGGATGGTGTCTGTATTTTGAGTTCCAATTTGTTCTGCCCAATTCTCATGGAGCCTGGATCCATGCTACGCAGAGTGGGCTGGAGGTTAATGTTAGATGAAAATGATCATCGTTATCATAGCTAAAATGTATTGAGTGCTTACTCTGTGTCAGGCACAAAGCCAAGTTCTTTAGTTTGATTGCCATTTTATTCTCACAGCAACTACTTACAATAATTATTATTACTTTCAGTTTATAGACAGGAAAAATGAGGCTCTAGATCCCACTTCTGCTCAGTGGCAGAGTCACGATTTGAACCCAGGAATCCATTCATCTGTAACCTGCCACCTGGGTGCGAACTCTAATTAAAACCTATAGTACTAGATTGCAAGAAGTCCAAATGTAGTTTTGAAAACAGGTGTGCCTTAATTTGTTCAATTAATATGTGCTTGAAAAATTTGAATCTAAAAGTGAATATAAACATCCTAAGGGAATTGGGACATGTCTTTATAACACTTGCAGCATTTGGCACTGTGCCTTGCACATAGGAGCCCCAAAACAAACATTTGTGAAATGAATGGATGAATGAATGAAACAATTGTAGAAGTTCATTTGAATTTTGGATGTATTCAGACCAGTGTTCGAAGAGACCTGCCAGTTTCCTGAAAAGAGTGTATAGGTTGACCTGATTTATTCCAAGTAAACTATAAGTGGCATTAATGCATAGAAATCTGACTGGAATGTGGCAGTCAAAACTTTTGTTGTTTGTACTTTTCCATATTATTTAAAAATTGCAGATGCATCTTTGTTAGTGTGGGTCCCACTTGAAGCTGAGCCTCACAGGCAAGGTCGTGGTGTGCTTGATTTGGGATGTGATCCCAGGAAAAGAAGGAAGGGGGAGAAGAGATGGATGCAGACAGGGAGAAGAAAAGTGAATGTCAGAGCACATGTAATCCTTCAGGAGTGGCTGAGGGAGCTCCGTGCCATGGTGGTGGGCCCTCAGGACAGTGAACTGGAACATCACCTCACTAGCTTCCTGTCCTCATTGGCATGCACACCCCCACCTTTCCCGCAGGCCCTCACAGCATCTGAAAGAATCCTAAGTCTGAAGGCAGAAAGAAACCTGGCTCATACTTGAATTCGGGCTTTGTCGTGCCAGATGAGTTGGAGCTCCTAGAACTGCCCACCACCACTGGGGCTAAAATTGGAGGGGGATAGGGGATATGAAATAGGAAGCATTTACTATATCATTTTGGAAAAGCCAGAGAAACAATTTTAAAAAATAAACAACAAAAGAAATTTTTGTGAAGCAAAAAATTGTTCTCTGATCGGCCTTTGCATGCCTGGACTTTCACGGATGAGGTTATTTTCAGTGAGATCCCAATGTGTACCATATTGGAGGTCAGGGACCCCAGGAAAATCTCTCTCTGGCAGAACGTACTTTCAGAAGTGTATTGAGGCATGTCCTTTGGACCCACATCTGTAGAGTCTGTAGAGGAAGAGGATGGGGCATAGTGAGAAGCTGGGCTGTGATGCAGCCATAATAAGACTTCAGGCAACTCTGGGAGGAGCTCTGAAGCTGTGAAGGTGCGGTGAAGTTGTCCTGAGTCGAGGCAAGGGGGCCGGGCTTTCCACTACAGCATTCTCCAGTGACTGGCCACCAGATGACCCAAGAAGGGGACCCACAGATGAATGAGGCACCACCATTGAGCAAGGCAGGTGGAGGCAATTCCAGGACAGTGCTTAGAGCTGAGCTTATCAACTGGAGTGATGGGGACCTGGGCAGTGCAGCATAGCGTCTGCTGCATGAGGCTTTTACAAATTCGCATTTGAACATATGGATCCATAAATAACATTAAACACTTCAAACCCAGAATAAAAGCAAAACTTAACAAGTCTCTCTCCTCACTGAAAAGATAACAACGAATAGGACAAGGTTATTTTCTCTCTTGTCAAAGAAGATTTCAGACAGGATCACAGATTGCAAATTGGTGGCCCACAGGTCCAAGATGTCTGAATAGCATGTTTTATTTGCATGAGTCATTTTTTAAATCCAGATTTTTTACTTTTCTTGAAATTTTAGAAGACCAAACATGTTGGGTCCACATTATTTCAAGATAAACACCAGGTAGAACGGAGTAGCAGGTACCCTGTTTATTAAAGCATACCATTTCCCATTGACCTTGGCCCTTTTAGCCAACTTGAGTCATTTATGTTACTGTGTAACCATCTGAGTTTTTCAAATCTGATCTTTAAGATTCTACCTAATTCTAATAAGCTGTGAATCTGTGTGAATGGCTTCACATAATGCTGAAATAGGTTTTTGACTTCCTAATGGCATCATAGCAGCTAGAAACCTTTACTTCCTAGTCAAAGATGGATCTTTTCGCTGACTGGGTGTGGTCACAACACCTGCAGTTACAGCAACTCAGGAGGCTGAGGCAGGAAGAGCACAAGTTCAAAGTCAGCCTCAGTCAGCAACTAAGAGAGGCCCTAAGCAACTTAGAAAGACCCTATCTCAAAATAAAAAAATGAAAGGGACTGGGGATGTAGCTCAGTAGTTAAGTTCCCCTAGGTTCAATCCCTGGTATAATAATAATAATAATAATAATATAAAATAAGAAAATAAAAATGGATGAAACTCTTCCTGGAGATTCTCTTTGGGCAATTCAGAACATTTCTTCGAAGGCCAGCTTTCTGATTTTGCAAGCCAGGACCTCAATGGCACTGATCCAGACCTTGAACATAAAAGAAAAATGTTTTTGTGGTAGGAGTTATGTGGGTTTTCTGCCTACTAGAATATTATTTAAGCCTCAGTGATTCTCATACCTAGATGAATCTCAGAATTACCTGTGCTATTTATAAGAATACAAATTCTCTTGTTCTAGGCCTCTGTAATTCAGTGGTTGTGGGCCTACTGGGTGGGGCATAAGCATATTTTTAATCATTTTCTTAAGTGACCTCTGTACAATCAGATTTAGGAACCACACTGGCTCTTCCTTGTTGTCCCTTCCATTTAGTGCTTGGTTTATGGGTTACATGCTTCTAAACTCCTGATGTACAAAGATCTCTTCTTCTTCTTCTTTTTCTACATCTCCATCTTTTTGTGCTAATACTTAGCACAGTCCTCCGAAAGCCTGTGCACTTAGTGAATGAGCGATTCAAGGAATGAGTAAATGTTTCTAAATAGTTCTTTTCTTTATAAGCTAAAAGGCACAAACCTCCAAAATCACATGTTGAAGATTATTTGATTTAGAGAATTTATTTTATAAATATGATGTCAAATAAGCCAGAGAGAGGAAGAGTCTTAGCTTTAGCTTAGGAAGTTTTTGCCTTGGGGATATTAAGAAATAAATGATTCCTTATAAAGAGAACTTGCACTTTTTATCAAAAGATAAATTATTTACCCACCTAAAGTAGTGTTAGGGGGAGTTATTTGTACCATATTTCAAAAATGGCAAATTGATTCCACAGAAAAGGAAACTTTCTAAATTATGCTGAAATTTTGCCTTGAAATATAAATGTTGAAAGAAGAGGACCAGGAACTAACTTCATACTAGGAGATAGATACAAATTTAATTTATCATGTTATATTTTATTTATCAGGTGCTCTGCTTCCAAAGAATTAAAAAAGTATGTGTCTTCAGAACACTGGGCAGAGGTAGGGACATTCCTCAGTCAATCTGGATTCTGAAGGGGAGAAATTCAGAAGATTTTGACTCAAAGACGATCATAGAGTTTGTGTGGCTATTTCTATAACCCGCTTTTCCTAGAGCCCCTGACCTGTGCTCTGACTCTCGGGACTGGAGCCTGTCAGAAAGGCTGTGGGTGGGAGGGATAGAGTACATAGTTGCCTTGAACCTGTTTGGCTGTGGCCCACTAGGCCTGAACCAGCAGCCTTGGACAAGTTTAGTTCTTTGTCTAGAATGTGAAGGTTTAAGGACCATTTTCCCAAGTGCTCAGGATTCTTTGTTCATGAATGTTATATGAGATTTTTGGCACCTATAATTTCTGTCTTGAGTTTAATTTGAATAAATTCATAAAATCTTAATTAGAATTAGTTTATAAAATCTGTGTTTTGCATGACTGGCACCTGCACTTTGTTTTTCCATTTTCTGCTTCTTAAAAACAAACAATAAGGTTCTGATGCAATAAACTACTCAAATTAATGTTGTACAAACAAGGCAGGTACTGAAAGTCAACCATTAGAGGTAAGTTGTAGTGCCACGCAGTACCTTGAAATGTGCACCGTTAGCTGAAAACCCAACAGGGATGAAAGGTTGGTGGGAATGTCAATGCTTAAAAATCCATATTGCACGGAAGATGCATTTATTAAAGGTAAGCTGGACTGTGGGCTGATTGGATTATAAACAGCAGGCCCAGCCCAGTCGTTGCCTGGGAAGTTTGGAATTATCACTACTCAGTTTGGGCTCTGGTTTCTATATCTCTTATGGCTGTTACTCATTTCTATCATTACTATTATCACTATCCTTATTGTTGTTGTTGGTCCAGTTCAGCTCAGTCTAGCAGGAAACCTTGAGGATCTGGGACCTTGAGAAAGCCTGAGATTTGCCATAGATGTAGATCCTAGAACTATGACTAGATTTGGACAAAGCCATATGTGAATTTGATCAGATACTAATTTGATACTTGTGAAGTTTATGGCCCTGCCTGATAAAGTAAAAAGGCAGGATTCTATCCAGTCAAGGGTCGATAGAACAGGGAAGACCAAAAATCTCAGGAACCAAAGAAAAGCCTGGGGGAAATAATACCAGGTGGGGATTGTGGACTTCCTGAGAAGTTGAGGGGTATGTTGCTTCAGTCGCTGGCTTCAGTAGTGAGATCACTCTCTTCATTTTGAGGGCAGTGAAGGTGTAGTAATTCCTAAAATGGTCCAGGGTGTCCCATTAAAGTTATGGGCAAGAATGCAATTGGTGTCCTGGCCAAAAAGCTATCTGATCATTGAGAATCTTCACTTTGCTGAGGAAGTGTCTCAGAATTGTTAGAGAAGAGACTTGAAAATAGTTTGGGATGACAGATGATTTCTTTAGTGGGTAAGTGTTTTTTTAATGTCAAAAAGATTCAGAATTACTCAAGAATTATTATTTTTTCAAATATTTATTTAAGATAATCAAATTTATATTAACAACAGTGTTTATGACTGTGAAGAATCAAGAATATTTAACATTTTATGAACTTTCAAAGTGATCAGGTGTGATTTTCAACCTGAAGATAGCAGTATAGCAAACCTAACACCATGATGCTCAAGGTTTTTGATGTCTGCCAAGAGCTTATCCTTGACCTCCACTCTCTTGGATATCACTGAGATTTGTAAAATGCCAGAAATAAGAACTCACTTGAAAGATAAACTCATTACTCTGTGTGTGTGTGTGTGTGTGTGTGTGTGTGTGTATGTGTGTGTGTAGTACTGGAGGTTGAACCCAAGGCCTCATGTGTACTAGGCAAGCCCTCTACCATTGAGCTACATCCCCAACCCTTTCATTTTTTGTTTTGAGACAGGGTTTTTGCTAAGTTGCTGAGGGTGGCCTCCTACTTGTTATCTCTTTCCTCTGCCTCCTAAGTAGCTGGGATTATAGGCATGCACCTCCATGGCTGGCTGAAAAGAAAACTATTATTATTTATTTTTTTAAAAGAGAGAAGGACAGTGAGAGAGATAGAGATAAAGAGAGAATCAATTTTTACTTAGTTTTTCGTGTGGCTTGTTGGTCCAAGACTCTGTTGTGTACATGGTGCTGGTGTTTGAACTTGCATATTTGCGCATGCCAGGCAAGCAACAGAACCACTTCAGCCCCTGAAAAGAAAATTATTTAGGAAGAATTGCATAATTTATAGAAGAAAATTGTTTGAAACGAGTTAACTTTTCATGTATTATTTCAGAGAAACCAGGTAGAAATGTGCCATGGCATACACCAATAATCACTCTGGTTTGTCTTTATCTAGATGAGGCATTCTCTGATATGGAATTCAGACTAGAATTCATACCTTCCTCTCTGAAAAAAATAAAAATGACGTTTTGACAAGTGTCAAACAGAAAAATGCCAAAGGAATTCCAAGAAGTAAAATATGGGATGAGATAATTTATTGGGCTTTAGGAGACGTCCATAGACTCTCGGCTTTTGTACTTTGTACCCTAGAAAGTTGCTGAATGGGATAACATTGAGATAGTATGATAACAAAATAAGTTAAGATGCTTTTCATTTGGGGCTGGAGCGGTGGCTCAGCGGTTTCGGCGCTTGCCTTGCAAGCATGAGGACCCGGGTTCAAACCCCAGCACCACGTACACAACTGAGTGTTGGAGCAACTAAGGCCATGTGAAAAAAACTAAATAAAGTTGTTTCTCTCTTTCTCTCTCTCTCTCACTGTCCCTCTTTCTTAAAAAAAAAAAAATGCTTTTCATTTGACCAGGTGTGGTGGTTCATGCCTATAATACAGTAACTCAGGAGGCTGAGGCAGGAGGATTGCAAGTTCAAAGCCAGCCTCAGCAATTTAGCGAGGCCCTAACTTAGTGAGACCTATTGCAAAATACAAAATAAAAAGGGTCGGGGATGTAGCTCAGTGGTCAAGTGCCGCTGGGTCCAACCCCAGGACCAAATAACAACAACAAAAAAAAAAGATTTTCATTTGGTTCTTTGAACATCTTATAATTTAAAATAAGTGTTATCAACCTTTACATTTTAGTTTTTGAAAGGCTAAATATTGTACATATTATAAATAAAGTCATTCCATCACATTTGTTGTGAAATAAAAGAAGATGGTGCTCTTATCCTGGAATGTAAGAGAAAGAAAGGAGTTGTCTGTGGGCTTTTGTTCCAAATGTTGGTCCATCGTGGGTACCTAGATGGGCTTACTTTCCCGTCTCTGCTTATCCCATGCTGTGTAGAATGCCACATTCCCCAGGGGAGACAAGTGAGTCACTCTTTCTTTATTGAGGGAGAGGCAGTGTGATTGTTTCTCCCCATTTTGCTGATGGAAAAAGTGAGGCTAAGTGAATTATAAAGGTCACTTTGGATAAATTCCTTTGATTCTAAAATCTAAAGATTGCATTGCAAGTACCAGAGGGAAAAGGGTTATGAATGACACACGCAAGGTGTGCTCCTAATTAGGGTCGCTAATGTAAGCTGTGCTCCCTTGAAAAGTGCTGAGAGTATGTGGAGTGGTGTCGCTGTGCAGTTATGAAAAAGAGAATGTAGAAATTGGTGAGTTTATACCTCTCAAATTGGGGAATTTATACCTTTTCAAAGTTTTAAAGTCATATACTGACAATCTCAAAAGTTACAGTAAAAGAAAAAAGAAAAAAAATTCCCTTAGACAACAGACCTGTTTGGTGGAATTCTTGAGAGGGATATGGTAATTTTATAAGTGAGAAAAATAAACATAAATATTTAAGGAATGGTAAGCTCTTGAGGTGGAAACCACTTTCCCTCCCCAACATAGTATGTGATCTCTGGCAGGCGGTTCTAGAAGAAGCGATCTGCGTCTTTACTTGAGTATGTCTGCTAATTTATGCCTGTGTGATTAAGATCTTTTTATTAGAAAACTGTGCAATATTAGGATCAATAGCCGGGGACTTTGAAATAGTAGCACACACTCAGAAATCTTTCCTGTGGGACGATGTGCGCTCAAAAAGAACACACATCCCTCCATCAATTAGGTATTTGGGTTCATGGTCTGAGAAAACAATGAAATCAGTCAGGTATTTAGCAAGGGGGAGTATGATACAATAAAACCTCTCAGAATGGATTTAGCTCAATTCAGTTGGAAAGTAAAAGGTAGACCGAGGGGAAGAGAGAATGGTTGTATAGTTCAGACTTTTCTAAGAAATAATAAATGGATTTATTGACTGTGTCTCAGAACAGCTACCTAGAATGTTTCATTCCAATTATACCATAACCAAGATCTTCAAAAATAATTGAGAGCAGGATTAAGATGGAGAAAAAAAACCCCACATCCTACGTTATGTATTTACATTAATTTTTCAGGGCATAGATTTTTGGATCTTCGTTTTTTCCTCCTGGCTTATCTTGTTTTTGAGAAAACCTACAAGAATCTACAACTGGAAGATGGGAGATGGGTGAGGGAGAACATGGAAAATGTTTGCTTTTGTTCCTTTAGGCTTGATGCTGCTCTGCCCTTAAGATGTTTAGAGGGTGGAAGAAAAATCCTTTATACAGAATGCATAGACCAACACTTCCTCCTTCCCTCCCTATAGGATATTTTTCTTTATTTTTCTGCTGGGGTTTGAACCGGAGGGCACTTAACCACTGAGCCTCATTCCCAGCCCTTTTTTATTTTTTATTTTCAGACAGGGTCTCTCTAAGTTGCTTAGGGCCTTGCTAAATTGCTGAGGCTGGCTTTGAACTTTTGATCCTCCTGCCTCAGCTCCCAAGCTGCTGGATCACAGGCATGTGCCACCATGCCCAGCCACAGGACTTCTTTCAACCCCACCCAATTTTGCCCACCACCCTACAGCTGTGGTCATCCAGGCAGGTCCTGCAGTGTTGCCATGACCAGGCACACAGCAGTGTCTCTTCTCACAGAGTAGCTATGAAAGGAGAAATGGGTTCATGTTTGAAAAGCTGCCAGGGAAAGCCGAAGTTCTATAAGAGGTCTGCTCAAGAACACTAATTGTTGCTTTTTTGGTGTTTCCAATTTCTCTACAGCACAAAAGCTTTGTTTGAATTCACCAGGCCTTGGAATGTTTTTACTTCTAGGAGTTAGTAGAGGCCACCAGGCCAGAGGCTCCCAATCACCATTTTAGAGCTGTGATTGGATATGGTCAGTATCCGACCACTTGTGCTTCTAGGCAGGAACAAAGAGAAGTTGACAAGGGACTCCTGAGGGCTCAGCAATGGTGCTAATGGTATAGATTGGGTGATGCATTTTCTCTATTTCCAAAAGGAAGAACAGAGGCTCCTAAGGTGCCCCTGCCTTTACAGAAAGGAATGCTAAGACTAGAGGTGGGCCAGAGAATGGCAAACAATATTTAGGAGTTACAATACTCAAAAAGCCTGGGATGCAACCCAGTGGCAGAGTGCTTGTACAGCATGTGAGGCTCTGGGCTCAATCCCTAGCACTCAGGGAAGAGAAGGACCAAGTTCCCTATTATTCTAGTCAGGGAAGCAGCATATAGGTGTTGATGGAGAAGACTGGTTTCCTGCCTCAGCCCATCTCCTTTTTTAAAAGCACTGTTTGGGGACCAATGAAACTGGGCTAAACATAAGTAATAATCCAGAGGCATTTGATCTTATCCTAGTGGTATGCTGGAGAGCTAATATGCACCTGCTTGGGAGAGCCAATTTCGTGCATTTCTTCCCAACTCTGCTTAGTGGTGTCATGTTGCTAACTTAAAATTGGCCACAGAGGAAGTATTTACACCATAGAAACTGGCAAATCAGAGCCAGTTATTAAGCGTTTACTAGCACACCACTACCTCGAGCCCCTCCATTTGAGTGAGCAGATTGGTTGTGTTTGTATTAATTTTTAAACTGACACATCACAATCGTACATGTCTGTGGGGAATAATGTGATGATTTGATACATGTACACGTTAGGTGCTGAACAAATCAAGGTAATTAGTGTATCTGTAGCCTTTCATATTTATCATTTCATTTTGGTGAGAGCATTCAAAAATCTCTCTTCTGGCTATTCTGGAATATATAATACATTAGTGTTAATATACCCATCTTAGTATGCCATTAGGACACTCCTCCCATTGTTGGAGCTTTGTAGCTATTGGCCAACCTGTTCCTCTCCACCCTCCTCCCTCCCCTACTCTCTGATGACTACTTTTCTATTCTCTACATCTATGAGGTCAACTGTTTAAAAGTCCACGAATGAGTGAGCCCATACAGCGTTGTCTTTCTGTGTCTGGCTTATTTTCACTTAATGTTCTCTAGGTCCATTCATGTTGTTGATAGGATTCATTCTGTGCTTTTGTCTGTGGCTGAAGAGTACTGCATTGTGTGTATATGACATATTTTCCTCATCCACTCATCCATGATTGGAAATTTAGGTTGATTCCAGATCTTGGCTGTTGTGACAAGTGCCACAGTAGACATGGGCATGATATACTGATTTCATTTCCTCTGGATATATGCCCAGTAGTAGGATTGCTAGGTCATATGGTAGTTCTATTTTCAGCTTTTTTGAGGAAACATCATACTGTCTTTTGCAATGACTATACTAATTTACATTCCCACTAACAGTGCATGAGCTCTGCTTTCTCCGCAGCCTTGCCTATATTTGTTATTTCTTGTCTTTTTGATAATAGCTATTCCAACTGCAATGAAATGATATCCCATTGTTTTGATTTCTCTTTCCCTGATTTGTGATGTTGACCATCTTTTCGTAGCCTGTTGGCCATTTGTATCTTTCTTGAGAAATGTCTGTTTGAATCTTTTGCCATTTTTCAATTGGATTGTTTGGTTTTTGCTATTGAGACGTTTGAGTTCTTTATATATTTTGGATGTTAACCCCTTGTCAGATGCATAGTTTGCAAATATTTTCTCCCCTCCCGTAGGCTGTCTTTCCACTGTGTTGATTATTTCCTTTGCTGTGCAGAAGTTTTTCAGTTTGATATAATCCCATTTGTCTATTTTTGTTTTTGTTGCCTTTGCTTCTGAGATCCTATCCAAAAAGTTCTTGCCAGACGGATCCCGGGAAGCATTTCCGCTCCTTTCTTCTAGTACTTTCATAGCTTAAAAGTCTTACATTTAAGTTTTTAAATCTATTTTGAGTTGATTTTTGTAGATGGCACAACAGTTTTATTCCTTTGCATATAAATCATCCAGATTTCTGGGTGCCATTTATTGAAGATACTGTCTTTTCCCCCATGTATGTTCTTGGTGCCTTTGTTGAAAGTCATTTTGCTATAGACATATGGGCTTGTTCCTGAGTCTGTGCTGTTTCATTGGTCCACGCACCTGTTTTGTGCCAGGACCGTGCTGTTTGCATTATGATTGGTTTCTATGGGCAGATTCGTCTAGGCTGAGGGATTCACTTTCCCCTGAATAGACCTGCCTTTTCCTGGCAATCCTTACTACTCACTCCCACCTTTAATGTCACTCCTATTCTGCTTGCCCCTGGTTAAAGATCCCTTTTTCTGTCTTGATTCTTCTAGCACTTTCTATCTGTCCTACTCTTTGGACATTCACCCTTTATCTTGTGGTTTGCTGTTGTTGCCGTTTTGCTGTGTTGCCTGTTTGTATTTTCCCTGTACCTTCAATTAAAATGTGAAGGTGGGTGTAGAAGGTACTATTTAGGGGTGTAGTGGTGATTCAACAGAGGTTCAAAACAGAAAGGAAAGTTGACTTGAAAGGCATATTAAGATAGTTTGGCTGGACACAGTGGTGCATACCTGTATCCCAGCAACTTGAGAGGTCGAGGCAGGGGAATCACGAGTTCAAAGCCAGGCTCAGCAACTTAGGGAGGCCCTAAGCAACTTAGCAAGACCCTGTCTCAAAATTAAAAATAAAAAGGGCTGGAGATGTGGCTTGGTGGTTGAGCACCCCAGGGTTCAATCCCTGGTACCAAACAATCAAACAAACGACATGGGAGGGAATGCTTTATAGATGTCATTCTGAATATATTTAAACGTTCTCATAATGTGCCTTCCTTTTAAGGCTTAGTTTATAATTTTAAAAAATCATCACAGTTGATTCTCAAAGCTGCTCAAGGATTAGCTTATCTGTGGGTAGGAGAAGAGATGGTACGAAGAGTAAAGCAGAGGAAGAAGCCACAGGCTGCACTCGCCAGAAGGCCAGGAGAGTGCTGGAAGGAGGAAGAAGAGGGCGGCAGCTGACTCTACCATCTTCTGCTGCTCACCTGCTGCTGCGTCTGTTAGGGAAGGTTTTCTCCTCACTTCTCACACATCCGTCTCCTCCCTGCACCTTCTTCCTGCAGGAAGTTGGGGGTGGCTTTGTCCCAGATGCTCAAAGAGCCCCATCAGGGTTCTCACTCTCCATCTTCTGTTTCCAGAACCCCTGGTCTTCTACTCCCAGAGGCCCTTCCACTGAAGAGATCCTAGATAAAGGTGACTAGAGGATCCTCCTTCTAGTCTACAGAAACAGTTCAAAGTGAGCCCCAGGGTCTTGGGTCCTGATGGAAGAGGCCTGGGCAGCTACAGGATGAGAAATATTCCCTTGGAGTTTCACTAAGAGACTGTCCGAGTTGGATTTTTTTCGGTGAGCTTGAACATTTGGGGAGGAAGGTTGTGCTGATGCTTGTGCGAGGGTGTCCGAGTGTCTGGTGCCAGGTATGGAACAATGGATGTGCAGGACAGGAGGTGCAGATTCTGGCTCCTCGGGTCCCTCCCTCCCCAGGGGTGCCAGTCTCCGTTCATGACAAGAAACTAGGAGAGCTTTCTGCCTTTCTTCTGCTCTCTAGTCACACTTAGAGGACTCACCAAGGATTCAATGTTTTCACTAATACGTGGGAAACTCTGATGGTAAGAAGATGAGTGAGAAAATGATAATAAAAAGGTGAAGACAGAGAAGCAGGTTTATTTTGAACACAGTTTTCTTGCCCTGGGGGTACTTTTTGTCTACCTGGAGTTTATATTGGTGTCTTGCACCTGTGGTTTTGGGTAATTCATTTCGGCCAGAGCCCTTGAGTTCTGGGAAGCAAGGGTATTTTGAGATGAGGCATCCTTGGTTATGTATTGTTTTAATTTCCAGAGCTGCCTTCTGTGCGTTTCCTTTGATATTAACAAACTCTTCTGTGGCTCTGCACCTTTGCACGTATTCCACCTGGCTGGAACATCCACGCCCACCACTGCAGGTAAGAATCACATCACCTGCTAGGACTTAGATGAAGGGCCCCCATCTCTTCAGCGACGGCCACTGCATAGTGGAACTTCAGTTTTCCTAGCAGTGAAACAGAGGTAATGGCATCCGCTTCATGGGGTTATCCTGAAGATCAAACCTTGATCAACATGTGAGGAGTTCCTGGCAGTCTGAGTCTCACATGGCACACAACAAAAGTCCCCCCTTCCCTTTCATTGACAGGGCTCCCATAGCTCTCTGTTGATAACTCAAGTTTACCAAATTGTCACTTTCTCTGTCTCTGTCTCACCATGTGTGTGTGCGTGCAAGTGCATGTGCATGTGCGTGCACGAGTGTGCATCTCAACTGCACCATGAACTGAGGACAGAGGTTCTTTTAAAATCATCTTTGTAGCCCTCAAGTCTAATGCAAAGCCAGGAACATAGAAGGTGCTCTGTGCCTGTTGAAGAAATAAACGAAAGAAGGAGTGTGTGAGTGTTCCA
The DNA here is from genome assembly GCA_004027875.1 of Aplodontia rufa. Classification (NCBI taxonomy): domain Eukaryota; kingdom Metazoa; phylum Chordata; class Mammalia; order Rodentia; family Aplodontiidae; genus Aplodontia; species Aplodontia rufa. The sequence goes on along the minus strand of PVKS010000817.1, from coordinate 102,129 downwards.
ACAGTCTGGTTAAGTGGAGGCCATTCTGGTAGTTGCCCAGGAGACTAATCTAAAATTAGAAATATGGTCCCAGTTAATTTAGCATTTTTACAGAGGACTCCTTACATCACTGGCAAAATGTCAATAGATCTTCTTCCATTTGGTATCTTTAATGTATTCCCTATGCAGAATTTGAGCATTTAATAGAAAATAGAGGTTGTTTTCTCGAACCTTCCTCTATCTTTCAAGAAGAGTGAATTCTCATAATTATAATATGTTTTGTTTAACAAACACAAAAAGAATCTTTTTAAAAATACTCTCCAGGTGCCCAAAATTGGAGTAATTATACTCACTGATTTAGCACTGGCTCGTACATGGACCTCTTTGATTGGTTGCATTTATTACAAAATAAGAACCTTCAACCCCCTCAAAACCCAAGAACAAAAATATTAACAATAACATAAATCTGCCCCTGTGTTCTTCCCCTTTGCCGTGACCCTCCTCCTCCCTGTCCCGTAACAATCCACACAGTTTGTCTTTCTCGTTCCTTTACTTTGTAAAAACGTTTTAATCATATCTGTATCCTTGCCTTCATAACATACTGTTTGGGCTTGGTTGTTCTGATCTTTGTCAATAGACTATCGTGCTGTATTCGTTCTTCTGAGACTTGCTTCTCCTGCTCCCATTGCTGGGGTTGAACCCCGGGTCTTGCTTATGCTAATCACACGCTCTGTCACTGAGCCACACCCCAGACAATCTTGCTTTTGCCATTCAACATCATGCTACCTCTGATTCATCCACATCATCACCTATAACTGAAGTTAATCGTTTTCACTATTGTATAATATTTTATATAGTGAATGCACCATAATTTATGAGATTTGCGGGCACTTGGTTTCCATTCAGTTTTACGCTTTTATGAGATGTATTCCTGGGAATGTTGTTATACATGTCATGTATATACGTACAGAAGCAAAAATCTTCATCTTCAGTAATAGGACCCTTATACATAATTAAAGAAAATACTAAATACTCATCTGGAGCTGGCAGAAAACCTTCAGATATGGGCAGGAACTGTAAGAATGCTGTAGGGAGTAGAAAGTGAAAAGAAAGGAAAAAGAGAAACAGAGGGAATGTTTGGAAGTTGCAAGACCAAGGAGAGCTGTTTGCTGGGACAGACAAGTCTAATAGGGAGTTTTCAAACACAACCCTGCTGTTCAGTGTAAATGTCTTTCTACATCACCATTTCAAGCATCCTAGTAAATGACACTGCTCACCAATTCTCTTAGGCAAGTGGAGTTTTTCTTTGAAAATAGTAGAAAGAGGATGAGAGGATAGTAGACATGTGAGTTAGAAACAAAAAGGTATTCATGTTTTATTAATATTATTTATACCCACTAAATAAATTTGAAGAAATAGTAAAGAATATTGGTGGAAGATATTCTCAACTATTAGCCTTTTCAGAATATTTACATGTTTTGATCCACTCTTGTGAATTTATGAATGAATGAGCAAATGAATGAAAGAAGGTGCTTTGGATGAACATCACTGGTATTAGCTATTATAGGACCAGACACTTAGGGGGGAATCTCTAGTCTTTGAATTAAGGAGGTAAATCACACATGGATGTTGTATGTGAAGATAATCTACATGTCAAAATATTCCCCTGACCTTCTTTCCTTCCTTCATTCCTTCGTTCTTTCCTTCCTTCCCTCCCTTCTCTACCTCTCTCCTTCCTTCCTGGAGATTGAGCCCAGGGGCACTCTACCACTGAGCCACATCCCCAGCCCTTTTTATTTTTTTATTTTGAGACAGGGTCTTATTAAAGCTCTGAGACTAGCTTCAAACTTAGAATCTTTCTGCTTCATCCTCCTGAGTAGCTGGAATTATAGACATGCACATGGCTACTCATCTCTTTCTAAAAAGAAACTTTGGAAACTCTGCTTAATTTTGATTTAGTTTAGTCCTTAACATCTACCTGGGCTCATATTATCTATATATGAGATCAAGATTTGGAGAATTCTAATTCTGCACAAACACAGATTCTCTGCTTGCATTTCCCTCTTTTTTTTTTGGCAAAAGCAAATGCTATTTCAAGTGATCAAGGTACTAGGAAAATGATTAAGGCTTGGTGTCTTTTTATTCAGGCATCTGGCTCCTGAATACCTTAAACTAAAGCATGCCCTGCAGCATAGGCTGTAATAAACACAAGTGTTTTTACCACCAGGATGTACAGTCCCGTTCCTACATGCTCCACATAATTGGACTGCAAACAATGCTCCTTTTCTCTTATGATTGCCTGTGCTGCTGTGGAAATCTGAGTGAGATTGTGCACTTAAGATTCCTGAGCTCAGCATTGGTATAGAAAGTGACAATCTTTTCTTTGTGGTTTCTATGAACTGGAACCAAACCTTGGTCACAGAGTGGCCAGTTTTAGTGGAATTATACAGTTAAGTTTTTAAATGTTTTTGGTAGCTTGAATTCTTATTGTTTTTATATAACTGTAAATAAACCTAAAGGGTCAAACTGGTTTATTTGCTTGTGAAAGGTAGAAATAAGTGTGAGATAAAATTAAGACAGGCTGCTTATTCATAAGCTTGTGGTGAGGGAAGCCATTTGCTATTTTTTTTTTTATCTTTACTTTTTAAAATCAACACAAAATTGTGCATATTTGTGGGGTATAGTGTGATAATTTGATTCATGTATCCAATATATAATGATCAAATTAGGGTAATTTGCATTTACATCTTCTTAAACATTTATAATTTCTTTGTGTTGGGAGCCTTTGAACTCCCCTCTTCTAGCTCTTTATAAAATATAATAAACTGTTGTAAACTATAGTCACCATGCTGTGCATAGAATACTAGAACTTCTTCCTATACAGTTAAATTTTAGAGAAAACACATTCGCCAGTGAATGTCTATATTGACCCATTTCAAAGAACTGGCTTCATTGGCATTTGTTGGAAAGGGGCTTGACATCGCTCTCAGGCCTCTGTGATGAGCTCCACTCTCACCTAGCGCTTGCCACTTATGAGAAGAGGCCACAAGGCAAAGGTGTAGTTTACTGGCTGCCACCCCACTCCCACCCCACCCTAATGCTAACCTCTGACTTGGACCACCTACAGAGTGACATAATTTATGGAACTCCTTGCAAAATCAAAATGCTTTTTAAAACACTTAAGAGTTTCAAGATGACAGAACCATGTATCAAGTACAGAGCCCTTCTGAACAAGAGGCCCCATGTGACTCACAGTTCACATGACTATGACACCAGCCCTGGCTCTGACCTTAAATAAGAAGATGGGGTAAGAAGGGAAGTCCCCTAATTCTCTCTGAGATGATTTACAGTCTGTGACAAGTGCTCACTGGATGGCCAAGGGATCCACTCCTCCAGCCCTTGGTGAAGAGGAGTGAGGAGCCTAGAAGCAAGGACTGGGTCACCTTCGAGTTCCTTTCTGGTCCTCAGATCTGTGACTTAAAAGCTCTTCCCTTGAAGGGACTCTAATCCTAAAATGCACTGCTTTTTACTACTGTGCACAAATTAAGAACTGCAGCTTTACCACTTGTAACTATTATGACCTATGGCTGGTCATTTGTCATCTCTGTGCCTCAGTTTCCTTATTTGTAAAGAAAACACTTAGCTGATGGAATGGCCATGAGGGTTAAATTAAATGACACATGGGAAGTGCTCAGTAGCGTCCAGGCACATTGTCAGCACTCAATAAGCGAGGATCCTTGTTGCAAGAAGCCCTTGCTTCTTGAAGAGAGTGTGTGCAAGAGAGGCCTTCTATGCACCAGCCGCTCCAGCCCTGGAGTAACAACTTGGTGGAAGGTGTATGCCACTTGGCCTTCCCGATGCCTTTAAGTTTAACTCTTTTCAAGTGCAGAACCTTTTGAGTATGATGAAAGTCCACACACCACAAAGCCCCGCTGCCAGCAAGGTTATGCAAGGAGAGACAGCCCTGTCCTCCAGGCTTGCAGAACCACATGCATTTATTCAGACACTGGAGGCTAGTGCTGCTGCCTCAACCCCTGTGTGATGTCCCTCTGCAGGCCTCAGGCCCTGGAAATCTGTTAAGTCTTGACTCAGCTTAGAGGGCTGATCAAGATCCGTTTGTTTGTTGGCGTCCCTGGTCACATCAGAACTTTTCTGATGTGTTGCCGGGGGTTGCTCTTTCTAAGAGACTGCAGAGTCCCTGTCGTTCTCGCTTCCTCTTCTTGCCTCGTGAAATGCGGGTGAGGATGGAGTCCCTGGCCCGAGTCAGCTGGGAGCTGTGTGGGACAGTAGGCCTGCTCTTTATCTGGAGCCTTTCTAACGTCCACACTTCCTTCCTCGGGATTGAAGGAACGAATCGCCTAGACCTGGTGGATCACCCCTCATACCTCTTTCACCACCTGGGAAAGGGGAACTCGGCCCCTGTTGTTACTCTCTGGATTTGGCCTCTCTGCCTTCAAATGGTTCAGGATTCAGCCCTTCTCCCCAGGGACAACGTCCCATTTTAGCAAATGGAGCATGTAGTTAAATTCTCCGTACCTTTGCTTTAGTCTTCGAGCAGATGACTGAGTGCAGACGCAGTTGAAGGATCTTTGGCTACAGATTGGTCAGAACAAGGAGGCTAAGGCTGAGCACCTTCATCAGCCCTGGTGCTGTGTGGGGTTGCTGTTGTCTTTTCACCTTATTTGTTCTTAGAAAGCGAGAACTGTTCTCTCTCTCTTACTTTCTCTCTGCCCACCTGCCTATCTGTCTGTATCCCCCCTGCCCCAAGACTGTTTTAGGATATTGCCCAAATACACATAGCTGGTAAGAAGCAAAATCAGCATTTAGCAGAAACAACTAAAAGTAATATCAGGATCATGCCCGGGGACATCTGCATGTAAATTTCAATTGAACCTATAGTACACACGGACTGAGGAGAGGTGTAAAATCCAGCTCTTTAAAAACCTGGATGTAAGAACAGCTGAGCTGGATGCTCCATGGACATCTCTAGCACCATTGCCTTTGAACATCCTGGTAAAAAGGACCGGAGGTGCCCCATACAGCCAGGCTCCTTGTCTCTGAGAATCGGCTATAGACTGCTTGGTAGAGTCCTTGGGCGGCTTGACATGGCAACAAGGAAGTGTTTTTTAAAGACCTGACCATGCCATCAGAAAATAAGACTCATTAAAAAAAAAAAAAAAGAAAGAAAAGAAAATAAGACTCATGCTGTTTTAGAAAAAGCCTTCTAGTGAGATCCATTCCAGTCCCCTCCCTCTGTTGGGGATGGTGTCCCTATCTCATGATACCTGATAAGGTGACAATAGGAAGCTGATAGGACTGATATAGGAGGAAGTTCCTAGCTTGGGACTGCAAACAATAGGGACTAATGTTTTCATTCCAGCTGTTTTATAGTTATCCTAGGGCAGGGATAAACTAGATAAAGAGCAGGAACTTCAGTGGGACCTAGGGATGACAGGCATCTATCCTTGACCTCTCTGATTATGACAGTTCCCTGTGTTATACATAAAATCATGACAACCAGGCAACTCGTATCACAATTTGTAATTGATGTCTGTCTATTGTCTGTTTTTGCTTATTAGTTCCAGTGTGCCTAGTACAGTGCCTGCCAAATATATTAGTTGTTTGAACATATATAATGGAACTGGGGATTGAACTCAGGGGCACTTTATCACTAAGCTACATTCCTAGTTCTTTTTATTTTTTTTATTTTGAGATAGGGTCTTGCTAAGTTGCCAAAGATCTAGATAAATTGCTGAGGCAGACCTTAAGCTTGCGATCTTCCTACCTCAGCTTCCTGAGTTGCTGGTACCACCATACCTAGCCAAATAAGTATTTCTTAAATTAATTAAGTAAAAAATAGTTCTGGAAGTGCTTCAGCTGTACCAGTTTACTGCTGCCTTTCCTGGGTCTGTTGATTATGTGACAGATACCATAATCATCAGAGTTCCAGATAAGAATCCAGGAAATGCTCTTTTACAGTGTTACAAAAACGTAGCCTTTGTTGCCCTGCACTTGATGAAACGATACACAGAAGAAGTAAATATGCCCTTTTTGGTTCTGCCTTTGAATTTTTCAGTTACAGTTCCCCACGTCATCAGGAAAAAGCCAAAGTAAGGAAAATGGTTCTTCCAGGTGTGCATGGGGATCCAAAGTCAATGCAAAAGTCTTGGGGAGACTGAAAGCAGAAAGATCTATGAGTTTGAGGGGATTTGAAGGATCAGCTTGACCCAAAATACTCCCTTATTAGCCTACTTGAATTCATGCCTTTGGGAGTTTCCTCTTGTGTTAAGATTTTGACTCTTGAGAAACTCCTCCATCACAGTGTGAACATTTTCTTGGGGAGGTGAGAGTGCTCTGGAAGCTTAGCAACACAGATTATTTTGATAAGTTAACCTATCGGTCGTTCCTGAGCCGAGGTGTCCCAAGGGCCAGAAGGAAAGCAATGGGAAAAGCTGAGTGGTGGCTGGATTGTGGGAAATTTGAGGGCAGCTGGGAGAAGTCTTGAGCAGGTGGTCTCATGGAATATTTCTATGGGAGTGAGCAGGAACTTGTTAGGGCAATGTAAATAGGGTCCCAGCAAATACCCTAGTGTTCCCAAACTGGATATGTTGATGGAAGTTTACCGAAGAGACTATTATAAATGTATGATCAAGGTTTAGAGAAATCAAACTAGGAATAGTATAGCACCCTGAGACAAGCACTGGCACAGAGTCGGTCCACCCCGAGTCTGATGGAGCAAGGGGTACCGCAGTTATTGGAACCTGGAGATGGCAGCTGTAGGAGATGCCATTTATAAATGTGGTACATTAAAGGTACTCTTTTCATCAAGAGTGAGGTCTGTATTCTCACCCCTTGATATGAGGGGGACCTCTGAGGCTGCTTTGACCATCAGAATATGGCAGAAGTGGTGAGGTTCTAGCTTCTAGTGCAGGCCCTACAAGTTTGGAACCTTCCATTTCCTTTCTTCTTGGTAGACTTGTTCTTGGAACCCAGCTTCCTTGCTGAGAGGCAGCCTAAGCTGCCCCAAGGAGAAATCCACCTGGAAAACTAAATGCTTTGCTGGCAACTCTAAGCTCCCAGATGACAGCCGGCATCACCTTGCTAGCTGTATGGCTAAGCCATCTTGGAAGTGAGGACTCTCCAGCCCCATCTCCATCTGCCACATGGAGCTGAATTGCCCCAGGTTGATCAATAAAATGAATGGTTGCTGTTGTTTGAAGCTATTTGGTGTTGGGTAGGGTTGTTATCCCTCTTTCAATAGGTACTGGAATATCAGAATTACAGCTTTGGTAGAGGGACACAGATAATCGATAATAACTTGACAAGAAGGGAGAGAAGCTGCCTGGTTTCTCTCTCCTCCTGCAGCCTTATTTCCTGCCAGTGACCTTCACTGGATGGACCTATGAAAGTCAAAGGGAAGGAATCTGTTGATGCCATCCTCATAGGTCAGCCTCTGGGACACAACAGGTTGGAGAAGAATGAAGGAGAGATGTGGCAGGACAAATAGAAGGCAACTGGCACAGACTATTCAGCTATCAAGAGGCAGAGACAGAATGTGCCTCTGGGTCCCGAGACTCCTGGATCCCAGCTCTTCTTGTCCTTTAAGCCAGGCAATTTCCCAAACCTTCCACTCACTAGGCTTTACACCAGGCAATTTGAAGCTGGTCTCAAGGAGTTGATCCCATTTGATAAAACTCAACTGCTCTGCACAGCAATAACACAAACTTTAAAAGATGAAGACCAGCTGGGGTTGTATCTCAGAGGCAGAGCACTTGCCTAGCATGCACAAGGTCGTAGATTCAATTGCCAGTACCTCAAAATAAAAAAAAAAATTTAAAAGAAAAGAAAAGAAAAATATTTTTTAAAGACAAGGACCAAAGTCTATTTTGGAAGATCATCTGCATATGATCAATAAGCTACAATGGAGAAAAATTAGCCTGAGTCATTTCTTACTTAACAGATAAATTATAAAATACAAAATGTGATCATCTTCTGTGACAGCCAACCCCTCAGAAACAGCTGCTGTGACTGGGCCACCCAGTCCCTGCTGTCTTCAGCTGCTAGTCTGAGTGGAGCCCTGAAGAGCCTCTTACACAATAGATGAACTGGCTCTGGCTCTGTAGCCCATAAAACAAATATTTGTGCTTTTAAGGAAATTGGAATAATCCAACTAAGGAACTGAAGGACAACTTCCTGGGGGGAGAAGCTCCAGACAGACAAACCCAGGTAGCCTGGGCAGAATCAAGACTGGTGTTACATTGCTTGTCAGGCTGGTGGCAACAAGCCCACTAACACCTGAAAGAGATTCCTGGCACAGTGGCAGAGAGGGGGCACTCCTTCAGACCTGCCAGCTGCAGGGCAGGTGGGCCACTCCCTGGGCTCTGAGTCCAATCACAGAACCAGAGGAGTGTTCACCAATGTCCAGCAGGAGTTGGCAAAACCTAGTAAGTGAAAGCTTTGGAAAACTTCCCTGGCTTTAAGAGAGGTGGTAGAGTAAAACGAATAGATCTGGGATTCAGGAAATCTAATTACTGCATGCAAATTCTGGGTCTGCCTCTTTTTATTTTTAAATTTAAATTTATTTTTTAAGTTGATACATAAAAGCACAAAATTATGCATATTAATGGGGTAAGGTGATGTTTTGATACGTGTATACCTTGAATAATTTAAAAATCATGTTAAACCTGTCTCCTCAAACAAGATGAAAACATTCAATATCTTTTCTTCCAAGTTTTTGAGATGTACAGTACATAATTGTTGTCTTTAGCTACCCTACTGTCCAGGGCCACACCAGAGCTTCCTTCTAGCTAACTGCAACTTGGTATCCATTGCTCAACCTTTCCCCATCCCTCCTTCTCCCCTACTCTCTCTAGTATTTGATAATCACCACTTTCAACTTCTATGGAATCAAGTTTTTTTAGATTCTACATGAGTGAGATTTTGCAGCATTTGTCGTTCTGTTCCTGGCTTATTTTATTTAACAATGATCTACACTTCCATCTATACTATAAAAAATGATACAGTTTCATCCTTTTCATGGCTGAATAGTATTCCATAGTGTATACGCACCATATTTTCTTTGTTCATGTATCAACTGATGGCCATTTAGGTTGATTCCATATTTTAGCTATTGCAATAGTGCTATCATAAACATTCAAGAGCAGATGTCTCTTTGATGCACTGATTTTATTCCCTTTGGATATATACCCAGAAGTGGGATTGCTGGTTTATACAGCAATTCTTCTTTTAATTTTTTTGAGGAAACTCCATACTATTTCCCATAACGGCTGTACTAATTTACATTCCCACCGACAGTATGCAAGGGTTCCCTTTAATCTACAATCTCCCCAGCATTTGTTTTCTTTTGCTGTTTTGATAATGGATGCTCTTATAATGGAGTGAGGTATATTTTATGGATTTTAATTGCATTTCCTTGATCGTTAGTAATATTGAGAATTTTTTCATATACCTGCATGTCTGCTTTTGAAAAATGTCCTATTTAGGTCTTTTGCTCATTTTTTTCATTGGTAATTTTTTTTCTTTGGAGTTTTATCCTTAATCCTGGATATTAGTCCCTTGTCAAATGTATAGCTTACAAATATTTTCTTTTCACTCTGATAATTGTTTCTTTTACTGTGCAGAAGGTTTATAGTTGGATATAATCTAATTTGTCTTTTTGCCCCTCCCCCTATTCCCCACCTTACTCCCACCCCGTGCTATTAGAGTCTTGTCTAAAAATCTTTACTCATTCTAATGTCCTGAAGCATTTACCTGTTTTCTTCTGGTAGTTTCATTGTTTTAGGTCTTACATTTAGGTCTCTAATCCATTTGTAGTCTTTTCCCCTGTGGTGCTGGGAATTGAACCCAGAGCACACACTAAGCTATTACATCACCCAGACTGTTGAGTTGATTTTTTTTAATTGATGAGGGATGCGCTCTAGTTTCATTCTTCTATATGTAGATGCCCAAATTTCCCAGCACTATTCATTTAAATAGAACATTCTTGGGCACTGAGGATGTAGCGCAGTGGTAAAGCACTTGCCTACCATGTCTGAGGCCCTGAGTTTAATCCACAGTACTGCCAAAAATGAAGAAAAAAAAAAAAAAAAGATTGTCTTTTTCTATGGCTCTGCCTCTTGATACCTATATAATATTATTTTCATTCTTTGTGTCTTAGTTTTTTCATTTGTAAAATGGGGATAATGATAGCATATACTATGTGCAGCTTTTGTGAAGGATAAATGAGATCATATGCATATTTAGAGAAGCACTAAGATGGAGTGGATAAGGGTTCAGGCTCTGGAGCTAGACACCAGACTTTGAAACCTTACTCCAGCACTGAGTGTTTGCATGATGTGGGGCAAATCATTTATCTGCCTTGGTGTCCTATTTTATGGGGATCATATTGAGACAGTTTAGGAGAGAGAGTAAAATGGTTAGGCAGTCAGGACCCAGGGCCGCATTCAACCACACCTAGAAGCTGCCCCATAGAGAGCCGTTATGGTTATGCTGGGGGGGCGGGGCTTCAAATGCAAATGAGCATGATGCTCACACCTGTGGGAGCAACTCCTGTGGGGGGGCCACTAAGAAGTGGAGGTGGACACAGATGGGAACTTGGAAAGAATTGCTACCTGTTTTGCTGAGATTTTAACCAATAACTTTTGTTAGGCCGGCTGGGGGCAGGGCTTCAGTTAGCCCACACTTCACAGCATCATGGCCTCTGGCTGGCTGGGGGCGTTTCTTCAGCCAAGACACTGAGGCCATGACTGCTGGCTAAGGGGCAGGGCAAAGGGCAACTTGCCCGAAAATAACAGCCAATTGGGATGCTGGCGGACAAGCTCCAAAGGATTGATGGGCCCACCAGCCAGTCTCTGAAGGACCAAGCCCATCTTGAACTCCCAGGTAGCCAGCAAAACCAGCTGCCTGGCGAAGGTTCAACGCCATTTTCCCTGCCTACCATTCTGGCCGGCTGCCATTTCCCATGCCCGCCCTCATTATGGCGGCGCAGGTGAAATTGGCCCGAGAGCTACAAGTCCAATAAACATCTCCGCCTGAATTTACACCACTATCGTTATCCTTTTTTCTGATTTTACAACTTTGGTGCTTACGTTTCAATACCTGTTTGGCATAGATTTCAACCAATGATGTTGATGCATTTCTCAATGCCTGTTTTACATGAATGTTAATTATGCTCGTGCCCAAGGTCAATATAAACCGTGGCCTGATATCCATTAGATGGTGTCCTGCTTCCAGGTACCCCTCTGCCTTATGGAGTCTCTGCTCTCCTTCCTTAAATAAATCCTACTCCTTTTACTCCTCTTTTCATGGTTGTCTGTGGATTTTATTCTTCAGATTTGTGAGACAAGAACCCAGAAGATTGGCCCTGAATTCCGGGGGTGAATTTCCTCACCAGGAGCCGCAACACCCCACTCAACAGTAGTGGAGGCAAAAACTCAGCTCTTAGCTGGGGAGCTGCAAACACTAGAAAAGGGCTAGTTTAACTGCTGAAATCTTTAATTGGCTCAGACTCCATTCGCCAGTGGGAGCAGAGAATGAGGCCTCATCTCAAAAACCCGGCCTCAATAGCAGAACCTCCTTCATTTGGTTGTTAATCTGTAAAGGGTTGAGAGTGGTGGCTGTCCTTAGCCAGTGCTCTGTTAGCTGTGATTAGCATAACACCTCGCACATCTCAGGGTCCATATGTGGCTTATATTGTCTGTGCAATAATATTTCCATTCTGTTGAAAGCAGAGACTAGAAGTGGAAAGAACCCCTTGTACTTGAGAAAGAGTTTCACCCAGATCAGTTGCAACAGATCTCAGGACTGCTCTCTGGGTTGGCGGCTCTCTGTGTAGCTGAGCCTGGTCTGTTCCCACAGGTGTTTTTTTTTTTTCCCCCCTTTCTGCACTAGTCATAGTTTAGCTTCTGGGCGAAGCACCAAAGACATTGTCCTCCCAGTGGCACTCTCAGACCCACCCAGGTAGAATGGGACTAAGAGCTCACTTGGAAATGAGGCTTCCCTTCTGCCCTGGGGCCTGGCCATGAAAGAAAGCCAGGAGAAATGATTTCAATAGGAAGGCTGCTCCTGTAACAATGCCTCTTTGTTCCCAAGTAAATGATACAGCTAAGACTGTGGAGTCTGGAACCTGAACAAGCTGTTTGTTTTTCCAGCTTCTGGAACCCATGGTGACATGGCTCCTCCCCTGCGCCTCCAGCGAGCCCTTCCTTAAGACTTTGCCCTGCAAAATCCTTGCCACCGCTTGCTTGCTCGTTGGTGCTTGGCTTGTTCTGAAAGACAAAGTGCAGGGGTGTGATGTGGTTGGGAGCTGAGGATTCCAGAGCTCTGCGGGCAGGGGAGGCTTCCTCAGGCTGGGCGGTCGCAGTCGCGGTTAACCTCCTTGCACCTCATTTCACAAAACGAAGGCAACATCAACTGACTTTGGGGAATTAATCCTTAGAGAGAGAGCTAAGGAAAATCAGGTGGTGGTGGTGGTGTTGTCAGAGCTGTTAATTAAGGACCCAAGGGTGCAGGGGTGGGGGTGGGGGTTCTGGAGGGTGTCATCATGGAGAGATCAACAAGGTGTGTCTCCATCCTCAGGTGAATAGTTCTCCCTCTTGTCACCTCTGCTTTCTTTCTCTTTCCCTCCCTCCTGGCCCCAGAGCTTCTCCAGAGGTTCTCAGGTAGGTTCTCAGCAATGGTTGCTCCCTTAGGCAAGTGCAGGTGTAGGAATTCTATGAAGGTGAAAGGTTAGTGCTGCTAATTTCACCCTTCTCTCCAGACCCTATACCTCATTTTCCTCCCTTAGATTTTTCTTTGGTTTCACTTAGGTCATTTGGTTTTGTACAAAAAACAGGGAGGCTCTTGATCCGGTTCCATCACAGCAGCCATCCAGGGAGCCTGGCCTGCTCCTGGAGTAGAGGGACTGTTCTTTACCTGCAAGTCCTCTGAGAGCTAGCAGAAGGGCAGCCCTCACCTGCTCAGGCTGGCTGGTGCCAGTTTTTGTGGTGGTTGGGTTCATGTCCTCCTGGAGTCAAAGAAAGAAACCAAGGGACACTGAAGCAAGTGGGCCAGACAGATTTTATTTAAGAAAGAATAGAAAGAAAAAGCTTCCCCAGGAGAAGGGAGTCTTGGAGCCAAGCACTTATATGAAGGGATGTGACTCACTTTTCTTATAGTTTTAATATCTATATTTTTATGAATCTGAGCATCTTTTAAGATTCTCTCCCCTGGATTAATCCTTGCCTGACCTCTTGCATGTCTAGGAGTACGAGTGTGAAATTTTGGTCTGATCTAGTCTTTTGACCTGGGCCCGTGAGCATCTTTTTCAGCAGAGGGGAAGTCACTGCCTGGACCACCCTTGTTAGAGAAGAGGGGTGCAGAGTTGATATGCACCTCTGTTTACAAAGGGCATTGGATGCTCTTTGCCCTCTCAAAACAAAACAAAAACAACAACAAAAACAAACAAACAAAGAACAAAAAGCTATCAGCTAATTTCCTCCTTATTGACCCATATCATTCTTCCTACATTGACTGCCTAGCTTTCTCTGTCTCATGATCTGGAAAAACTACATCCCACAAGTTTTGCCCTGTATCTTAGCTCAGCCCTGAGAGGGTCTCAAAGCCACTGCTCCATTCTTAATCTCATGCATCATGTGATGAAGGAGGTGTTACCAACCACAGCAAATAAACTTACATTTTCCAACATCCAAACAAAGAACTGAACTGCAAAATAAAGCCATATCTGTAAAACTGATTTTTGCAGGTGAAATTTTCTGTCAGCCACCAGAGGGTGCCCACAGAGTTCTCTGAAAATGATCAAAACCTCAAAAAGTAGAGGAGAAAGCATTTCCAGTGCATTTAAGACCAAGACAAGTAGAGCTTGTCCACTGGTCACTTGAATAGATGCACAGATCAGAGGAGGAGCCGCAGGGAGGGAAAGAGGTGGGCAAGAACCAGGATGGAAGTGATAGAAATGACCTGAATTTGAGCTGAACAGGTCGCTTCTTGATTTTAAATCAACAACAGCAATAGCACTTTGTGGATTGTTCCCTGGCAAAATTCACCCATCCCCCATCAGTGTATACAAAGAAAATGCAAATACATGTAAATATTGGCCTAAACCAAAGGTTTCTTGGGAAGGAGGCTGCTGCTGTTGCTGCTTAAAAAAAAAAAAAAAGAAAATCCTATAATGCAAATGAAAAGACAGTGTTAGTGAGCCCCTGCTCTTACACTAGGGTGAGGATTCAGAAAGAAGGAACGAAGGGGCCTTGGCTCTCTGAATAGAGGGTATTGTGTGGAATGAGCCAGGAACCAGAGCACGGGATACAGTCCCCACCCTCTCCCCAGCAGGGCCTGGCAAACAGACTCCGTCTGGTATCCTGGTACCTCCAGGGCCTGGTAAGATGACTGACACACAGTAGGTGCCTGCAAGTGTTCCATCGAATGAGGATGTGAAAGCCTGGGAATATTGCTGGAGTAGGTGTGAGACTGTGGGTTGGCTGGGAGCTTCCGCCAGGGTGAGATGAGCACTGGGAAAGGGGTGTGTTGGGATGGCAGGGTAATTTCCCAGTGAGAAGAGAGCCCATGTTCCATCTCAGTTGTCTCTACCTGAGGCCTTCGCCATGAATGTCCAAGGCTGCCAATCAGATGGTGTGGACTTGGTCCTTGTGATGGTCTAATTGATCAGTTTGGATGCTCCATTCATTCGTTCATTTATCCATCCACTCACATTTATGGAATGTCTGATGGGGACCCTGGCCGTCATTCATCTTCCCACACAGGGGACCCCAGCCTCCCTTAGCCACTCCTTGGTGAACTGGGAATGTAAATGCTACAAGAAGTAAGCATATTACTAATGCTGGCAGGGGCTTTGTCTGTCTGGAAATCCAGTCCGCGTAGAACTGGGTTGAAGCACTGGTTGCTGGGCAGTTGGACTGTTTAGCTTTCCGAATAAGTCCTGGCAATATGTGTACTTGTGCCCTGTGTCTACGTGAACTGTGCAAGCATGAATGTGGGTTACAGTAATGCCTTGCTATTGCATGAGAGATCTACTATTTATCCAAACCTTTAGCAGTATCCAGTGCCCCTTGCTGGTGCATGCAAGGGAGAGAAGAAATGATTAGTATTTGGATTTAGAAAGAGCTGTAGTTTGGAGATAAATTATTTTACTTATGTTTCTGTACTTGCAGTTCATCATGAAAGGGATTTTGATATCCATGCTTTGTAGGATATAGCATGGTCTTTCTTTCTGTGTTCCCCTTTCAGTATTTTTTCCCTTGGAGCTGCTTCAATGATAATTTGGGGAAAAGGGGGAGCCTGCAGGGAGGCTGCCTGACTTAGAAGAAAGAATGGTTTTAGGATTTGTTCTTTTTCTTTCTTCTCCTGTCCACAGCTAAGTCTATCCATTTGACTAGCACTTTAACGATCATCTTTCCCCCACTTAAGGAGTAGGTTTCTGTTGATATAATCCTTTAGTTAGCAAACCTCACACTGATGAGGTTCTGGAGATCTCTGGGTCCTTTTTGAACATAGCCCAGCACGTTCCTCCACACTTTGTGAGCCATTTGGTGACTTAGGTCTGTCTACATCTAGTTCTTCTTCACTTCTGATCTCCAACAGGTCCTGGCACAGAAATGGTAGATGCAAGGAAAGGCTTCAACCAACCAGCTGTAGCTAAAGCAAAGGAAAATTTTCTGGAAAGCTAAGCAGGCTCCTGAAAGAAGCTTCCATTGGATCTTCCCATCAGATTGTTTTTATCATAATAAAATCTCCTGAAGCCTAGAGAAAGTTTTTTCTTCTTAAAGGAAAAATAGGAAACCCATAACTAGAGGCAAAAAATGACCCAAACAACATCTTTGCCTGAGCTCTCTGGCAAGGAGGACCTAAGTGAATGCCAAATGATTATGGGATTTGGACATCAACAGAGATGGTATAGGTAAGGGAACTGTTTGCCTTAGATACACTAAGCATGGACCAAGGGGAGGTTGTGTGGATCTGTGAGTGCCATTGTATCAAATTCTATATGTAAGAATGAGCTAAGGGGAGGAAGCCAGCTTCAAAATTCCATTTTTTAAAAAAGGAATAGAGTAAACACTATAAATATTTACTTTCTCCTTGGTGTCTTTCTTTCTTTCTTTCTCTCTCTCTTTTTTTTCTTCCAGGGCTGAGAACTGAACTCAGGGCCTTCTAAAAGCTAGGCAAGCACTCTGCCACTGGGTTAAATCTCCAATCCCCTCTTTGGTCTCTTGAATAAACTCAATTCTATAAAATTTACATTTTTTTTAAAGAGAGAGGGCTAGTGAGAGAGAGAAAGAGAGAATCAATTTTTTATTTAGTTCTTCATGTGGCTTTCGTTGCTCTGACACTTAATTGTGTACGTGGTGCTGGGTTTGAAACTCTATACCTGCGCATGCCAGGCAAGCACTGTAACTGTTGAGCCGCTGCTTCAGCTCCCCCTAATTGCTTTTTATTAAACAAATGTATCTTGAATATCTGTTGGGTCCTATACACCAAGACCTATATTTACTGGAAGAAATTATGATACAAAAAATACTCCATGAAAATTTTGCTCTCAAGGGAGTGAAATTTTAGTGAGGGTGCAGACAAATGCCCAGACTATAGCTGAGGGGTTGGTTTAATCAGTTTTTGTGCACCTGTGACCAAAATATCTGACAAGAACAACTTAGAGGAGGAAAAGTTTATTTGTGGCTCACAGTGTCAGAAATCTTAGTCCATTACATGCCCGACTCCAGTGCTCTGGGCCTAAAGTAGACAGCATTTCATGGGGGAAGCACCCAGAGGAAAGCTGCTCGGCTCATGGAGGGGTGAGAAAGCAGAGAAAGAGAGGAGGCAGGAAGGGGCCACAGGGAAGATGAGCCCTTCCATGGCATTGTCCGCAGTGACATCTCATCCAGCTGTGCCCAACTGTGCCTAAAGTTACAGTTCAGTCAGTTCATTCAAACTAGGGTGGGCTGATTAGGTCACAGTTCGTATATCTAACCATTTTTGATTGATTGTAGTACTGGGGATTGAACTGAGGGCTTGAACATGGTAGGCAAGCACTCTACCAATTAGCTACATCGTCACCCTCTTTTGAGTTTTATTTTGCTACCATGTCTTATAACAAGTTGCCTGGGCTGGTCTTGAACTTGCCATCCTCCTGCCTCAGGCTCCCAAGAAGGTGGGATTATGTAAGTGTGTGACACCAACACTCAGCAAATATAAGTTGATTTCAAAGTGGTCATCTTAGAAATGAAAGAACATGTTTCGGGCGAGTCTGGTCATGTTCTAGGATTTGGAAAAGTGAAATGTGATATATTCCTGTGGTCATCTTATAAGTAAATTCAAGCTCATTTCATTTATTTGGCTATACCACTCAGATAGTAGAGACTAAATTTCTTTTCTCAGGTGGTTTAGAAAAATCTGATCATGAGCTATATGAAGGAAAATAAAGTCAAAAGACACAGACAGGAAAACTTGTTTCTATTGGATCTCTGAAGTAAAGTCACTTTGGAGAAACACATGAAGTTTTAAAAATTAAAGTATAACTAATTTTAGTTAGGTTTTTAAAAAGTAAAACAGGGTACCCTTGCATGTGAGTAGTGCATCAAAGATAGTAGAAAATCAGGAAGTGGATCCTCCACATGTGTGTGTTTCACATCTGCTGATCCAACCTAACCATAGATGGAAAATATTTTAATAAAAAAATTGTGTCCATACTTAACATGTACAGACTTCTTTTTCTTGTCATTGTTCCCTAAGCAATACAGTGTAATAGTTATTAGCATAAAATTTACATTGTTACGTATTATGAGTAATCTAGAGATGATTTAAAATAGATGGGAAGATGAGTGTAGCTTTATGCAAATACTACACATCATAAAAGAGACTTGGAATCTTGGGGGAATGGGAAAGAGTTTGGGAACCAACCCATGTTGGGTATGAAGGGATGACTAGGGATTTAGTACCTGATAAAGAGCTCATTTTTTTTTAGTACTGGTGTTTGGAAAGCAGGGTAGCTAGCTACAACTATAGAGTTGGAACTGTGCTTCACACCTTGTCAAATAGATTCCAGACGGGTGGACCAAAGATTTTTAACTACAAAAATGTGAAACCATAAAAGTATGAAAAGAAATCATGAAAATTTTATTGTAGCTTATGGCTGAAGAAAATCTTTTGAAACAGCACAAATCATAGTGGTCATAAAATAAAAGATAAAAAATCCAACAATGTTTTTAAAAAATGTCTGCATGCAAAAATGACCATAATGAAGTCAAAGTTGAGAGCAAAATAGGAAGCATGTCTGTAACTTATTGCTACATAATCTGGAAGAAGGGCCAATGACCTAATACATAAATTGGCACAGGATACTGTATTAGATATATGGGTTGGCAATTTGGCAATAACTATCAAAATCACAAGTAAATATACTCTTTGATTCAGCAACTTTATTCTTGGTAAATATTTACAATATTATAATAGCTATAATAATATTTATAAAATTCTATTTTAGAAATAATCCTATGTGTGGAAATTACTTACAGATAAGGTTAGTCTTTACAGTATTGTTTATAGTACCAAGAAATTAGAAACAATGAAAAAGGTCATCAAAGGGAGAGTGGTTATACAAATGGTGCTGTGTTAAAGTAATGGATCACTATCATGGAAGATTGAGGAGCTCTTTGCGTTCTGATGTGCAATGATCTCTAAAAGATGGCAAATGAAAAAATAAAGGTTCAGAACATAATACTCAATCACCATTTGTGTAAATAAAAGATGATAGGTGATATTTTATACAAATTCACTTATTTATTTCTGCAAAGAAAAGTAGGAAGTTTGCAACACTGATGCCTCTGGAGGAGGAACTGGGTGGCTGAATGATGTAGGTGGTAAGGAGGCTTCACTGAATATAATTATATACCTTTTGAATTAGGAAATATGTGAATGTATTACCTATTCCAATCCTCCACCCAAATATATTACATTTTTAAAAAATGTCTTGAATGAGTTCACAAGAAATAGAAAACCCATAACTCTTTAAAAATGAAAACTAGCTGGGCATGGTGATGTGCACCTGTAATCCTAGCTACTCAGGAGGCAAAGGCAGGAGGATCCTGAGTTCAAAGCCAGCCGGGGCAATAGTTAGATCCCATGTCAAAAAAAAAAAAAAAAAACGAACTGAGGAACTGAGAATCTGATTCTGTAAATGCAGCCCACACATGTCCAGCATGAACAGCACCTAATGCCCCCTCCAGTGTCTTTGTCCTTCTACCAACCTTAGGTAGACTGGGACTTGATTCATCAACCCTGAGCCCCTCCCTCCCTGCCAATTCCCATTCCTGTGCTTTAAGTTCAAGTCTGTCTCCAAGGGATTTGTCTCTATGCTACTGACTTTACACCCTTTAAGGATGACCCCGGGGCAGAGCATCAAGCTAAGGGCATCCTATGTTTCTCTGCTGGACAAAACTTATGGGTGTGGTTGTTTTTCTGAAAGGTGGTGAGAGTAGTTGAAATGCTTAATTTGGGGAAATTAGACTAAGACAAAAGAAAATGAAGCAGGTCACGGTAGGAGTTTTCACCTGTGGAGTATTATAATGGGATAGTGAGAAGAGATGATAATAAATCATAGGGGGCAGGAGAACCACCCACATGCCACACTTCAGCTGAATTTTTCCCTTCTAGAGCTTTATAGTTGATGCCTTATTAACATCAGAGGGATTTGATGACTTGTCATATTCAGCCCTGACTATTGAAATGAAAAAGATAGAAAATGAAAAGTATGGAAAATGAAAATCAATTGCATTCTTTAATTTTAGTCATCCCCTTCCTGGAGCATATTGAATAGTACTTTGGGTTCTTTCATTGTTCAGGTTATTAATAACAAAGAGCCAAAGAATTTCACATTCCTAAAGAGTCTTTCATCTCAAAGGAGCCGATGTAATTCACTAATTCAGTTACCTGAACTACATTTGGTAATTATTTGAGGATCACTTCACCCAGAGGTGAATTTCGACGAGTTGTGTGACACATCCAACAGTCACTTCATTCTCCAGTCAGTGAAAAAGAAAAATGAATAGCTAATAGGGAATGTCCTCCTGAAGGATTTGCCCAGCGAAAACTTCAGGGAGATAGATGCTGAAAGAATGTCATTAACTGCCCGAAATTAATACTTCCAACCCTACTCAAGCTTTCCTGACCTCTTTACTAGTGTCAAGGTGGAGAGGTGGCTTATATCAGAATGGGACTCCAGCAGCTGAGAGATCCGTGAACAGCACACACTCCGCTGCTATTTCATTTTTCATCTACACTGTACGATTCTTTTTCTTTTTTGAGTGACTGTAAATGACATTGTGGTAATAATTGTTTTTGTATGTTCACTCCTAGAAGTAGAAACACATTGATTTTGTATGTTGAGCTGTGTCAGTGACCCTGATGAGTTCACTTCTTAGTTTGAAGAATCTTTTAGTAAATTCCTGGAAATTTTCTAAGCAAACCATCATCACAAATAGAGTTTTAATTCTTTTTTCTTCCTTTCTGATCTTTTGTTTTCTTTTCTTGCCTTATTGAGCTGGCTAGATCATGGCTGAATTGCAGTGATAGAAGATATTCTTGTAGACATTCTTCCCTTTGATCTGGTCTTAGGAGAAGAGTACTCAGTATTCTACAACTAAGTACAATGTCAGCTGTAGGTTTTTGTAGCTGTTCTTTATCATATTGAGGAAGTTCCTAGTTTTCTAAATTTTTATATAATGAGTGGGCATTTCGTTTTATCAAATGCCTTTTCTGCATCAAATGATATGATTGTGTGAGTTTCTTCCTCTTCAGTTGATTAATATGATAGATTACATTGATTGATTTTTGAACATTGAACTGGTCTTACATCCTGTGAACATCAATCATTTTGATGTTATCTAATTTTAAGGTTCATTAACAAGGAATAGTGTCTCAGTTACATGGTCCTATTTTGAGTGGTGAGGGATGCAGGTGAAGAGGTAAGAAATGAACTCTTTCAGGTAAGGACATGTGGCTTCATCTACCTGATTGAATCTTACAATAAGACTTCTTTCTTCTATCTTCTGTCACTACTCATGGGTCAGGAAACTTCTGTCAGTATCACTGATGACAGTTGGGACAGGTCATCAAACAGTGTAACATGAAGTTCAGTCACTGCAAAAGTTCTTGTTTGTGGGGACATGCTTAGCAGTCACCATTGTCCCAGAAAGAAGAATGACCCCCACCTTCCCTCTGAACTCCAGATAGCACCTGAGTGCATTTTCTTAACAGAAGCTAAATCACATTTACAATCTTAACTGGAAGAAAGTTGAGAAAATATGGTTTGAATCCTTCTAACTTTTGTTACCTGGAGGGGAGCACAGAAGAGGGTATAAATAGGATCTGGAGGCCAAGAGGCAATACGTGGCACTTGGTCTGACCTACTGAATCCAATAGGAGCCAGAGATCTTACATCTTCTCTTTACAATTACTCTCTAAATACCTTTTCCTAAATTTTAATAGCACCTTTCCTCTTATCTCTTTCATCATCATTCAGAAACCCAATCAGAATGCTTTATGGGGGTGCAATAGAGTAGAAAAAAGAAGAAGGGAGATGAGATGTGAATAGAATATATTCCATTTTAATGATCGGTTTTAATGAAGAGCATTTGCAAAGAGATGTTTGAGAGTAGAGCCTGACCATTCCCAGCAGGGTCTGGGTTTTTGCAGCTGGGAGTAGAGAGAGTGTGAAGAGTGAGTGTGGGTCAAAGACAGGGACTCAGGAGGGATCTCAGGCTCAGCAATGGAACATGACCCAGCAAATTGAGAGGGACAGACAGGGCCACATCACACTCTAAGAACAGAGACAAGGACTTGAAAAAAACAAGCTGCAACTGGATTAGCAAGCCAAACTTGAAATTAAGTTAGTTGGGAAAGAGAATTTGGAGCCAGGGTCATCTGGAGTTGCTCTGGGAACTTGGATTGGACACAAGCCTTAGCCCTCCTCCCTGGGCTGTTTCTACGTGACGTGGCATATGCACAGGGCAGCCTTCTGTATCAAAGGGCCCTGTTTGGGTTATATTTTTGGCATTTGAAGATGCTCCTGTGGATGGTTGAGGGATTCAGCCAAAAGTTGACTGCCAAGGTCCTAAGGTCTTTGTGATCTTGCCTTTCTTAGAGCCCAGGTGAAATGTTTTTGCTCAAAGATAGCTTCATTAGAAGTCAAAGCACGAAAGACTCAGGAATTTTTTTTCTTCTTCTTATCTCAGATGGGATTTTTTTTCCATGTGGGAATCCTTAGATAAAGATATTGGGTCTGATGGGTCAGAGAGGGCAGAGCTATGGGAGGTGACAAAAGCCACCGAATGACAAGGCCCTTCTCTAGTCTCAACTTAGCACCTTTAAGAGAAGCTGCCACACCACACTGCTCTCAGGCTCTTTAGTTATTCTTCAGGGCACAAATGTGAAGGAAGTGAATGAGTGATTATATTCCCACATGGATCAGGATATTTTGTACTGCTTGGTGGCCTTAGACAAATCCCTCAGGATGATCTGTACATGTGGGATATTGGTCCCAAGGGGACCCACCTAGCCTCTTTAGATCCTTTGGCAGTGTTGGAAAAATAGAATCTCAGGAGCAATGGTGCCCTCCTCTTGTCCTCACATACAAAGGATTGAATGTTTTTGTGTGTCAGGGATTTTTCAAATTATGTCAGCCTTTAAACTTTTTTTTTTTTTTTGGTCCTCTCCAAACCAAATCTTATTTGGAAACTCAATATAATAATCAAATAGAAGAGGAGCTATTTTGATTCAAGCTCAGTGGCATTTCAGATATCCACGCAAAGGATCCCTTTGATCCCCTATCTCTGCAAAATTTCTAGGACTTTAATAAATAGAACTTTAAAATCACTATAATATGTGTTCTTTAGTGCTAATTAGTACTTCTAACTGATTTTAAAGGGAAAGAAACAGGAATGAAGGGGCTAAAGAACTTACTTTGCCAAGACAGTACTTTGAGTTGTGTCAGTCAGGAGCTTTGCTTGGCTGATCTGAATACTGGTTTAAATAAGACAGTGTTTGATTTTCCTCTTATCTTATAAGATGCACAAAAGTTGACAGTGGAGGGCTGATGTGGTGGTTCTGTGAGGTCCTTGGGGGCCTAGGTTGTTTGCATATTACCCTTCCATGGTTTCTGGAACATAGCCTCATCCCATGTTTAGGTGTGATGTCTGGTGCTCCATCCCTCTGATCAGAAAGAGGGAGGAAAGGGCTGGAGCAGTGGCTCAGCAGCGGAGCGTTTGCCTGGCATGTGTGAGGACCCAGGTTCAAACCCCAGCACCACATACACAAATAAGTGTCAGAAAAACTAAACCATGTGAAAAAATAAAGAAAGAAAGAGGAAATAAGGGGCTGCCAACTGAGTCATTCTCTTTAAAGCAGCTTTTCTGGAAATAACTTGTATTTACACCTGATATAAGCAATACTGCCCTTTTCTAGCAATAGAGGAGTTCTGCCAGTGAGGAAGGAAAGAATTGGTATTGGTGGGTAACTAATACTTTGCCACAAATATGATGTGTCCTAGGCTTATCCTAATTGTAAATAATCTGCCACTTCTCCTTATAAACTCACAAAATCAGTATTACAACATCTAAGTTTATGGTTTTTTAACCAATTGTTTTTCCTATTCAGAAGAGGCTCAAAAATCCTTTGTCAGATTCATGTGTCTTGAATTTTATTTTAGAAAACAAGATGTCCACAACATGACCTAACTTGTTATTTGTTCAAGTTACTTGACAAATGTAATGCTTTCTAAAGACACCAGACATGTTTTGGATTCTCTTAAGGTCCTAATCCTGCTTTGTGAGGGAGTGGCAAGTGAGAGATTTAGGTCAGCAAAAAGTAGGGTCCCAAGAGGGTGATTGGATTGTTCTTCAGGGCACACTAATCTCTAACCTTTGAGATTAGTGTGACACTAGGGTGTTTGCTAGCTTCTCATGGAGGCCATTCCCCACATCCTCTGCTGGTTATCTTATGAGGGTTTTGGAACACTACAGGCACATGGTGAGCCACCATTGCCTAGGTGTGGTGTAGAAGATGAAGACTGGATATGGGTTTGAAAGACTGGAGACTGGGGTTATGGCTCAGTGGTAGAGCACTTGCCTAGCATACACAAAGCCCTAAGTTCACATTTTTTTCAAAAGAAAAAAAAATTGACTCTGTTCTGTCTCTCAACAGCTTTGTTACCCTTGGACAAATCATTTATTTCTTCAGTAAAACAAGGACATTACACTAGACCTGCTCTATGTCACTTGCACATCCATCACTCTGATACTATGTCTCTTTTCCCATCCTCTCTCTTGGTCCTCACTTTGATTGGCATGTAAGGTACAAATGCTGCCAATCACAGGGCAAGGGCTCTTAAGGGTTATCTTCCACGAGGAAGAATTGTAATAAAAATCAACCTGTTTCCTTTAAGTTTTACTAGTGCAGATTTGTTTTCCAGACTCTAGATGATTTTCCTAATGTAGGTCTTTAAACAAAATGCCTCCAGTTATAATTTAATGCCTGTTTGCTCTTGCCCTGTTGATTATATGGTTCTTGTCTAGTTCTTCATGGGGAAAGTTGAGACAAAATCAAAACTGCAGGAAGATGAACAACATTTTCCGAAGGAAGAAATGGAATCCAGATTGCTTATTATCCTTTCGTAAGTCCACTTATTAACTGATTCAGTCAAATGAGAAAACTAGGTACCTGTTAGGTGCAAGTCACTACATGGACTCCCATTTGCAGGTAAATGTGCTACTATGTGCCAGTCTCTCCCCTATGTGCATCACGTTCTTATTTGATATTCACAAAAACTTAGGACATAGGATTTGCTATGGAATTCTATTGCTTTTGTCTATTTCATTTTGTATAGTAGTATAAAAATATTAGCTAAATAAATTATTCGGGAAGTTGCACAATTAGTTGCACACTTAGTCAATATTTATTGAGCATCTGTTATGTGCGAGGGACTAGGGATGTAACTGTACAAAACAACAAGGTTTAACTGACAGGCCTGTCAATCTGTTAATCATAGTACGCCAGCTATTCCCAAGCACATGGCCCAAGCCTGGCCAATCATGAAACTTCACGTCCTTCTTGACAGTGATGAGGTCAGGGGTTAGGAGCATGACCAGAGTAGAACAAGTTCTCATATGCCATATGATCGAATTCAGTTTGCTGGGAAAGAGAGGGCTTCTCTTTATTCATTTGAGCCCCAGATTCAGTAGTATATGGTACTTTCTAGTTTCATAAAACAATAATTCCTCTGCTTGCATAAACTGTTAGGGTGAACCATATGAAATTGCCATTTATGCAGGCCGAATGTCATAATTTTGGGTGGTTTAACCTAATAGTTTGAATTCCTGCTGTCTGTAATGAAGAGTCCTGAGCAGTATGGTAGTGTTATCTCCTATTCAGATAAGAAAGATGAGGCAAGGAGTGTTTATTCATCCAAGGCGATTCCGCTATAGCAAGATCAAAATCCTGTTGACTTCAAAGCCCATGTTCTTGATTATTCTGGGATTGGGCCCACGAAGTCAGACAAGAACTAAACAGAAGAGATTGCTGCTCAGGGGGTGGCCCATAGGCAGTTGCCTGACAGTGAACTGTTCCCAGTTGGTGAGAAGGTAAGACATACTGCTCCCAAATGTAAATTAACTCACTAAGCACATTCTTTAGTTCGATTTAGGTTGTGATATTCAAACTGCAAAGAAGGCAGTTTCATATGGTTCAACTAACAGTTTAAGCAAAAAGAGGAATTTATTTCTTTATGAAGACAGAATGTATAATGGTAAGACTCTCCTGATGAAGTAAGCAGTGTGTTGATTTAGATTCTAGCGCTTGATGCTCATCTCCTCCTAAACCTCTGTCAGTTTTGTAGATTGGCACCTGGAGGAGCCCTGGGACAGAGGACCCTGGGGTCTGCTGTCCGGTTGACAATCATCCTGCACTCTCCAGGAACTTCTAAAGAAGTCATATCTATACCATTAGATCCTCACCCCTTCTGCTAGTCAGAGTTGATTGGTTCAGGTCATTTGTTTGAGCCAAGCTGGATGAACCAGATTTTCTTGTCTAAAAACATAGAATCTCAAAAAGAGAAATACAAGAACTAAGAGATGTTAATAGCTGAGCTACAAAAACAGAGTAAGGCTAGAGCTGGGGAGCTTGTGTGAGGCCTTGGGTCTGATCCCCTGTACCACAGAAAAGGAAACATAAAAAATTAGAAAGTGAGCATAGAAGCTCTTGTCTCCATGTCTCTAGAACTGCCATAACTGCTGCACTTCTGAGGTGTGGCTGTTCACCTCTTGCTTACATTTTGTACGATTTCTATTATTCTTTCAACTGAATTCCCTTTTGTATTAAGCTAGCTAGAGCTGGTTTCAAAAGAACCTAAATTAATACTACCAAAAAATGTAGGAAGACCACATATTCCTGATTCAGGATTCAGTTTGTAATTCCAATTGTTTGCTAACTTATGGGAGGGTGTTGCCCACAATTCTAGGTCCCAGTAAGTTGGAAAGAGTGGGGCAGGAAGGGCTGTAATTGGAAACAAAGAGAATCATAGTCAATTACCTCTGGTGGCTAAATACTCTGATAAAGACCAAGTATCTTAGTTAATATAAATAACCAGTCTTTGTTTGCTTAACTATAGATAAATAGAACCCAAAAGAATGAATTAACTCATGGCTTACATTAGGAATATTAGCCCTTTGGGGGCTACAGCACTGACATCTGCCCAATTTCTGTCCTGATAAGAACCATTTGCTCTGGGAAAACAAATACCTTCTCAACCAGCTTAAATTCAAACGAGTTCATGAATTCAAAATTGTTTGGGAAAAACATGATGGAGATACAACCTGAATCCTCTTCTGACATGGCTTTACCCCTTAGAAGAACATGATTTTTCCCAAAAAATATCTGGATGTCTCCTGAGAGCATGTCACTCTTCGAAGTTGCAAGTTCTGACAGAGACAGTCCATTCCAACCTGGTGAAGGAAGCATCTGGAAGGGAGATGAGTGGAGAGCAGCTGTAATCAGAGGGCGGGGTGATGCAGAAGGAGAAGGGAAGCTCCTGCAGGGCCCCTGCCACTCTCACACCAGGGAGAAGGAGAAAATAAAACAGAAAAGCAGTGTTGGGGGAGGCTTCACATTAAAAAAAAAAAATGTTATTATTATTATTTTTTTTAAGAGAGAGAGGGGCTGGCTCAGCGGTTATGGTGCTTGCCTGGCATGCGCTAGGACACAGGATCGAACCCCAGCACCACGTATACAACAAAGTATTAGAGCAACAAAAACCATATGAAAAGAAAACTAAATAAAATCAATTCTTTTTCTCTCTCTCTCTCCTTTTGTCCTTCTAAATAAATAAATAAATAATAAAGGGAGAGAGTGAGAAAGAGAGAATCAACTTCATTTAGTTTTTCATGTGGTTTTCGTTGCTCTGAGACTTCATTGGGTATGTGGTGCTGGGGTTTGAACCCAGGTACTTGTGCATGCCAGGCAAGGACTCCAACCGCTAAGCCACTGCTCCAGCTTTATAATCTTCATGTCTTAATCATCGATTTCTGAATCTAGAACAACTGTCACCTGCACGCTTACCTAGAATCTCTGTGGTCTTGGTTCTGAATGGGTTAATCTATTTTTAAAGGCCACCTAAATGCTGTGGAGCTAATTCTTGCATTCCTTTCTTCTGACTCTTTAAAAATAAAAGTTCTGATAGTAATGTATGTCTCAGCAAGTATAACCAAGATGATCACCTACAAATACTCTCTGAATAGAAAAAATGTGAACCTGGGATTCAGATAGCTATGCTTATAATTCTCTATGTTTGGAATTTCTTCTTAGACAGTTTCTTTTAGTAATCTAATGATTTAGGTGCAGAGTTCTTTTTTTAATTGTATTGCTGGACATATATCAAGCATAATCTATAAGACTCTCAACTGAATATCATATATCCAGTATTTTTTATTGTTCTGAATTTCAAGGCTAATCTAAGTTTAAACTCTTTATTTTAGAAAATCAGTAACAGCAGCTAATTAGCACATCTCATTCTGGATGTATTTGCCAACCAATTTCAGAGACTCATTTGCCTGTTAAGAGATTTTATTGAACACCAGCACCACAGACTCTCCTTTTTTTCCTAGTAAACAGCTCATGCTTATTATCTTATTACAGGAATGCCACTGGTTAAATCAGGCTCTGAATATAAATAGCCATATTACTGCCATCAGGCATCAATGTTTATTTAGTGGCTGTGAGTCATGCATACCTCTTTGATCGGGTTTGGAATGAGCCATTGCAGTTTTTGTTCAAAAAGGTTATTTGCAAAGGCTACAGAAGTATCAGTTAGATTAAACATGAAATTAATCAGCGTGGAATTTTATCAGCCATTTCTGCCATCGAACACCAGGTGTCAAGAGCATGTGCAAATGAGGGCTGAACGTAATGAAGCTGGGGGACAGCTTAGGAGGGAGGTCAGAAAAGATTCCTGGAGGACTACCATGCTGCAGGAAGAGAGAAGGAAAAAGGGAGGGAGGGAGGCAAGCAGGCAGGCGGGCAATATGGAAGGCCTGCTGAATCATCTACAGCTACTTGGCTGTGTCACATCGTATGTGAAAGGGCAGTTAGGTGACCTGAGAGTCCCATCTCTGATCTGCCTAGCCAGTGATCTTTGGAATACTGCTGAATGCATCCATGCATCACAAAAGCATGCATGTATAACACAGGATGAACTTGTACCCTAACAGGAGAAGTATGTTCTCCACCTTGACATTCTCAATGTTTCTTCTTTCTTTTTTAAACTGGGAGTTGAACCAGAGCCTCACACATGTTAGGCATGTTCTCTACCACTTAGCTATGTCCCCAGGCCCCTATTTTCATTTTGAGACAGGGTTTTGCTAAGTTTCCCAGGCTGGCCTTAAACTTGAAATCCTCCTGGCTCGGCCAGCTGAGTAGCCAGGATTATAGGAGTGTGCACCATGTTCAACCCTCAACATTTCTTTTTCTTTCTTTTTTTTTTTTTAAAGAGGGACAGTAAGAGAGAAAGAGAATCAATTTTATTTAAATTTTCACGTGGCTTTCATCGTGCTGACATTTTGTTGGGTACGTGGTGCTGAGGTTTGAACTCACATCCTTGCACATGCTAGGCAGGCACTGTAACTGCTGAGCCACCGCTCCAGCCCTTCAGTCTAAAGATATCAGAGAGATCGACTCAGCACAGATGTCACATGGCTTTGAGTTGATGAAACTACTGTAGTAGATAAGATGTGACCCTTTAACTGGAAGGCTAACTTCAACTGGGGCCATTCATTCATTCAGCATTTGGTAGACTCTTTAGTTTGTCAGGTACAGTGCTGAGACAGATCTGTGAATAATAGAACACCACGTTTCGTGCAATGATGATTGCCATCATAAATTCCTGTTGACCTCCTTCTCAACCTGGCCTTATCACTACTCAGCAATTCTGATACATTCCACTGGGTGACTCTCCCTGTCATTGCTCACAAAACTCACTTCTAACCGTCATCACGTTTCTGCGTCTAGTTCTTCTTGGTCTCAGTGGATGATCTAACCTTCCCAACAGTGAAAATAAATTTGTCCACATTCATACACATCCTCTCCTCTCATATTCTCATTACAGAGAAAGTATTTTCTCTTGAAACAGATAATCTTTTATGTATGATTTAGATCTCATTTCCTCCCTGGAAGTTCTTTTTCCATCAAGAATCATCAGTTTTTCCCTCTCAATAAACAAAAACAAACAGAACTCTCAGCCAGCACTAACCCTCTTCAGGAATCTTCCTTCATTGTCCCAGGTTCCCTGGGAGATTTGCATGCAGGTGATTCATTTGGAAGCACTCCAGAAAACTGCCGAGGGTGGGATGAAGAAGCCGCGATAGGCAGAGGGAAACAGCAGTGTAGATGCAATCGTGGTATCATCTAATTCCAGGGAACTCTAGACCTGGGGTAGTCTTTAGAGATGACCTGAGTTGAGGCAAGGCGGCCAGATTCTTGAGCTCCAGATTCTATTTACATTCAACTTGGATTGGAGATTTCCATCAAAGAAACATATTCAGAACTTAACTCTAGCCAGGTGTGGTGACACACTCCTGTAATCCCTGGAGGCCAAGCCAGGAGGATCAAAGCCAGTCTCAGCAACTTAGTGAGGCCCTAATCAACTTCTTGAGACCCTGTCCTAAAATATAAAAAAGGGCTGGGGATGTGACACCCCTTGGTTCAATCTCCAATGCCAGAAACAAACAAACAAACAGAAACACGACAACTTAGCTCTCTTTATGGTCTACAGCTCCAGTCACTCCTTCCTTAGGGTTCTCTGTCTCTGTAAGTGGAAGATAGGAGGTCACTTGGCAGATAACGTTCCCCTCCTTTCTCTCGTGCATTAGTTTAGGGTCTATTTGTTCCTTTCAGTCTGTCTGAGAAGCCTTGTGTGCTGCACCAACATCCCCTACTGAGCAGCCCACTGTCTTCCTTTGCATCCTGTTGTACAGTGACAGCCAGCGTGGGAACACAGCACACCGCACTTGTGCGTGGCTTTCCTTGCCCACTTTCCCTTTTCCCTCCTTCTCACTATTATGTGTTTTCATCTAACAAATAAATTCTTAGCACCTTAACTCTGACCTCAGATACCACCTTTTCCTTCATCCCCTACTTCCAATCACCAAGTCATATCAAGTCTAACTTCTAGAAAATCCTTGAAGCTGTCCTTTCCTCAGCATCTGACCGCCATTGCCCTGACCCAAGCACTATCACTTCCATGGGGTTGCTACATCCAAGCTTGCTCTTCTACAAATTATTTGCCACTCTGCAGCCTGATACATAATAAGAGCTCAATATATACTAGTTGCAAGAGTAAGTAAATAAATAGGTATACCACAGGGCACTACATTTTCTTTTTTTTATTGGTGTATTATAGTTTTACTTATTGAAAGGATTTGTTGTTACAAACAAGCATATCACATATTCCCCCTTTACCCTCAGGGCACTACATGTCAACTGAACTACTTCATAAAAAAAAATTGCACTAAAGCAAGACCTTTCTTGCTAGATTGTGGTAACCTATACACCCCTTCCTTTTTTTCATCTTTGCTGTTTTTTAACTTGTAAAATTTCAACAGGTTCTTAGAGTTTTAAATGAGTCATGAGTTTTAAATGAGTATGTAAAGCATTAGAGCAATTCTGAATGTATACTAAGCATAAGATATTTTAGTTGTCTTCACCATCATTCTTTTTGTTTTTTAACAATTTTTATTTAGTTTCTCATGTGGCCTTTGTTGCTCAGAGACTTTGAGGTGTACGTGGTGCTGGGGTTTGAACCCGTGTACTTGCACATGCCAGGCAAGCACGGTAACCGCCTAGCCCCTGTGGAATATGTTTTTATGGCCACAAAATACAATTTAAACATCAAGATTTTTAAATTGATACCTAATTTAGAAGTTAAAAATAAGCCTAATTTTCTTTATGTTTTTAACTATACCTTACATTTCTTATTTTAAATGAATACATTCTAATACATTCAGGCAATTATTTGATGATATAGTTTGACTGATGAACAGATCAAATTTCTTTGAGTAATTTGTCCATTTACATCTTATTTTATAAAATTCTTAGGGCTGGAGCGGTGGCTCAGCGGTTACAGCGCTACCCTGGCATGTGCAAGGACACTGGTTCAAACCTCAGCACCACGTACACAACGAAGTTTTGGAGCAATGAAAGGCACGTGAAAAACTAAATAAAACTGATTCTCTCTCTCTTTCACTGTCCCACTCTCTTAAAAAAATTATAAAATTCTCTTGGACATTTTAGAGTACATTTTAAAATAAAAGAGATTTGATTTCTTTTTTTATTTAGATGAATTTTGATTTCTTAAAAACACTTCTGCCTAACCTACCTACTAAAACCTCCCCACTCTAATAAATCTAATTAAATTCATGAATATTATCCACCTTGAGTTAATCATATGGTTTCTGATTTTGTTTACAAATTTTACAATTCTTTCAACTTAAAATCTAAATCTAAAATATACTGTTGTATATTTTAATTAGAATCAAAAGCCAAAGCTATAGGATTCACTAAAATCAAATACTCTGAAAATAAAATATAAAATATATACAGATCATTCATAATCATATGGACAAACAATTAGGAGTGTGATTTGGTTCATTTAATTGTCGCTATATTTATTGCTAAAGATTCCAGAGTTGACAGATAACTTTTATTTTCTCAAGCAAGCTGGAATTGCCCTTGGCCAGGGTTTTTGGCAGGGATATTGTCCTAAGATCTGGATGCCGGGTGACTCTCCTGTGCGTTGAAGGAGATGCTGAGCATCTTTTGAATGGTGCCCGTGACAATAAGGAATGCCTTGTCTGTGTCCTACAAATGGGGCTATTTTCACTGTTGACCTTCTGGTTTCAAATTAGACCATTATTCAGTTCTTTCTTACAATCTTTCCCTCCTTTTTTTGCTGTGCTGAGGATCTTACTCAAAGTCTTGCACATGCTAGGCAAGCACCCTACCCTCATTTACCTCTTGATTGGAGTTAATTTATCTATTTATCATGGATTTCTTTGGAACTTTCTAATTTTACTTTTCATGATTGAATATTGGCCACAACCTTAAAACACATGCTTGTCATTTGTGGGGAGAGAAAGGAAAGAAGATATATTGAGCCTTGTTTAGGTGTCATTATTCATATGTATATAATACATTTTATTTAGTGTTTTTCACAGTTACAATAAGTAGACACACTTATGTCCATTTAATATATGAGAAAACTAAGGCTCAGAAAGTAAAGTAGCTTTTGATTTGCAGTGCCAGCCCAAGCCTAGTACAGGATCTGTAATACAGTCTGCACCCAATGGGAACATGTAAGACCGCTAAGATTTCCAGCTGGAAAGCATGCTTGGCCACACATGCAAGACTCTTGAGATTACATTTTTAAAAACAAGATTTTCTGGGGCTGGAGCGGTGGCTCAGCAGTTTTGGTGCTTGCCTGGCAAGCACGAGGACCCGGGTTCAAACCCCAGCACCATGTATACAACTGAGTGTTGGAGCAACTAAGGCCATGTGAAAAACTAAATAAAGTTATTTCTCTCTTTCTCTGTCTCTCTCACTGTCCCTCTCTCTTTAAAACAAACAAACAAACAAAAAAAAACCCCATTATTTTCCCCTCTTTTTGCGGCAAATCAAAGTCATGAGCAGTTTGGGGTTATGGATATGAGTTGGAAATCTGACATGGTCTCTTCCCCTCTGTGAGATAGCACACATTTGTGGGCAGCTGTTGACCTCAGAGACTGAAGGCTGGAGCGACAGAGAGTTCAGTTCTGTGTGTGTCAGCCTCTTTTATGGAATTGTCTTCTGTGCTAGGTTTCTCTGTTGCCCAGTCAGTAATTCTCAAGCTCCACACAAAAGCAGAATAATACCCAGCAGTTTCGACTATTGGCTAGGATGCCTGGGTGATGTCCTTTCTAACCTGCCTCCCTGCTTCCCTCCTCTTACATAAAAATTGTAAGACTAGCTTAAAGACCCCCATATACCCTATACTGGGATATGTCCGTTTTTAATATTTTGTCCTATTTGCTTTATCCATCTCTGAATAAGAGTGTATTGTACAAACTGTCCCTTTGTACCCCTAAATGCTTCAGTGTGTTCCTAAAAGCAAGGATATTTACTTCCACACCGCAGTATAGTTATCAGATCAGGAAATTCTAAAATTGACACAATACTATTATCTCACTACAGATCTTATTCAATTTTCACTAGTTGTGGTTTTTTTGGCAGTTTTACTTTTGTGGTCCAGAATCTAATACAGAATTAAGCAGAAAGCTCTTGCCTGCTATCTATTTATGTGGGTTCTTAGTTTGTATAATCTGGAATGATTCCTGAACTTTCTCTGCCTTTTGTGTCATTGACATTGTTTTTTTCTAAGAGTACAGACTGTTAATTTTCCAGAATAGCTCTTATTCGGGGTTTGTTTGAGGTTTCTTTGCTATCAGTTCATTTTTGGCAGAATCTACACAAGTGATACCCTGTCCTCGTTAGTGGGTCCCAAGAGGAGCCACTAGATGCCAGTTCCACCCATTATGGGTGATGTTAACTCTGAGTGGTTGGTTAAGGTGGTGTCTGCCAGATACAGAGCTAAGAAACACACACATACACACATACACATTTTAGCTACGTAAATTAAAACCCATAAATTTATACTGTATCCAATTTCAGTCCAACAACACAGGATTCTTCCCAGCCTATCCCCTCCATGTTTGTATCTCCCTTCTCCAGCAGTGAAAAACCTGATTCCGAACATTCAGAAAATAGCTATTTGCTCAATCCTTAACACTCTCAACACTGAGAAAATAATTTCAGAATTAATCATCCATATAATTGTAAAAATATCCATAATAAAGTAGAGTTTAATATTTGCTTATAGTTCTTTATGACTTTAAGATTATATAGGTGAAGTGTTATATTCAATAGTTCTTTAGGCTGGGTGTGGTGGCACATGCCTATCATCCTAGTGACTCAGGAAGCTGAGGCAGGACGGTTGCAAATTTGAGGTCAGACTGGGCAACTTAGCAAGGCCTTCAGCAACTTAGGGAGACCCTATCTCAAAATAAAAAATAAAAAGGTCTGGGGATGTAGCTTACCGGTAAAGCACTCATGAGTTCAATCCCCAGTACAAAAAAAAAACAAAAACAAAAACAAAAAACTATTTAGGTTTTTTTCTTTAATGTATTTAATGAGGTTTATTCATGTTTTTAAAAAATTCCATGTTAGGTTACTCATCTACCTCTATCTTATTTAACTTCATGTTTTTTAGTAAATAAGACATAACATACTTCCAAAAGCAAAATGATACCACAAAAGTATCTTCCAAATTCTCTCACTGCCTTCTCTATTGCTTTTTTTTTTTTTTTTAAGAGAGAGGGACAGTGAGAGAGACAGAAACAACTTTATTTATTTTTTCACATGGCCTTAGTTGCTCCAAAACTCAGTTGTGTACATGGTGCTGGGGTTTGAACCCGGGTCCTCGTGCTTGCCAGGCAAGCACCAAAACCGATGAGCCACCGCTCCAGCCCCACTTATGCCCTGTTTGGCCTCTGTAGATAATCAAAGTTATCTTCTTATTAATTTTTCCTGTGTTTCTTTTTGCAAAACTAAGTAGACACACGTGGATATTTTCTTTAACTTTTATTTCCTTACACAAAAGGTAGTGTGCCATCTAAACTCTTTGCTTTCCTTTTTTAACTTGATATTCTGTAAATCAGTCCACATCATCTCATAGACATCTTCCTCATTCTTTTTCACAGCTTCGTTGAATGGACCTATCAAATATTCAACTACTCTCCTACATACGAGAATTAAGGTTGCTTCAAAATGTTTGCAGTTACAAATATTGCTAGTATGGGGCTGGAGTGGTGGCTCAGAGGTTACAGCACTTGCCTGGTATGAGCAAGTACACGGGTTCAAACCCCAGCACCCACGTACACAACTATGTGTTGGAGCAATGAAAGCCATGTGAAAAACTCAATAAAAATTGATTCTCTCTGTGTCTCTGTCTCACATTGTCCTTCTTTCTTTAAAAAAATATAGAGTATCTTAATACAAATATTGCTAGTATGAATAACTGTCAACATGTCTTTTCACAATGGTACAGGAATAGTTTGAGGATAAAGTTATAAAAGGAGGATTGCTGGCCAGCAGGTAAATATAAATGCATAGTTAGATATTGCCAAATTACCCCCACTGGACGTGCTGTACATATTTTTTTTTTGCATTTCCAGCAAAAATATATTAGATAACTATTTCCCTACAGCCTTGCTAGTATAATCTTTTGTTGAGGTGCTTAATTCTTGAAAACTTGATTGGGGAAAAAAATCTATGTCAGTATTGTTTTAATTTATATTTTTCTTATTATTTTGGAGTTGAACACATTTCTACATGTTTATGAATTGTTGTCTTCTCTATAAAATTTTATGTTATTTGCTATCAGACATATTTAGTCATTTATTCCTGTGTTTTAGAGTTCTGTGTGCATTAGGTATATTGGGTAAATATCACTAATATATAAAGATCAGCTTATCATTGTGGGGAGCTGGATTGTCCCCCGGGAGCCGATCAGGAGGAGGATGAGTCCTGAAGGCTGGAAACTGGGCCCCTCCTCGTCCGGGGACCCCTTCCCTCCCAGCCGGGAAAACCACACGCAGCTGATGGCAGCCCAGAATCCGTTTATTATTAAGGCACGCAGGTTTTTATATCGGGAGGAGGGGAGACAGCCAAGGAATCAATAATCCTTCTAAGGGAGTTGCCAGGGGTTATGCAGATTTCGAGTATAGACTAACTACTAGGTAACAGCACATTCCAACCCACTCTAATCTTCATTTTGTATAACAGTTAGGAAGCTTAACAAAGCAGGACCTAGCAGCTCTTCCAGAAGGAACTTATGGAAATAGTAACAAGATCGCTCTAGGGCAGCTGTTGAAATGGGGGTGAAGGCTACACCCCAACATATCATTGTCTCTTCTTTTATCTCAACTTTTTTTGGACACATTTTTATAGTAACATTATTTTAGAGACTCTTAATGACAAGTGTCTTTGCTTGGATAATTATTGGTGAACAGAGACCTTTGAAAGATGATAGAAAATCACATTCACTTTGACCTTGGAGACTTTGTGACATATTGCTTGTCCAACAGACAGTTAAGGGACACTACCCATTGGAAAGGAAGGGATAATTTGAAACCAAAGCATGGAACTGGAACACAGACCAGAAAGCCCCTCAGGGACCTGGCAGTGACCGACAGCAGAGCCCTGGCGTTCTGCAGCAGTGCGCTTCCTGCCCACGCTCTCACTGTCACGGGGCTTGGGGAAGGACTGGAAGGAGTGAGGCCATGAGGGTCCAGGCCAGCAGTAGCAGCCAGGACCTCTGTGTGTGCATTGGACATGGTTAAGTCATATAACCACAGAATTTGCAACTTACAGGAGAGTCGACAGATTATCTGGATTCAAATACAATCTAATCTGTCCTGGGTTTACAGGCAGCAGACAGAGGCCCAGAGAGTTCAGCAGCTTGCAGAGAGTCACAAGCTTCATGATATCCAGAGCTGCATAAGCCTGAAAACTAATATTTAAGTATTAATACTTGGATACTTAAAATGAATTCTTAAAACTAATAAGCTTTTTAAAAATAACTCATATTGGAAATCTATATTTAGGTGAATTTTATATTTTAAAGTTGTCATTCTGGTCAGCTATATGCTTAATTCTAGCAATTGCCATGGCCGGAAATTTTCTGAAACTCTCTTATCAAAGGGGAACTGAAAGCTTGTTTGGTTGGCCTTTATTTTCAGTCATTAACTTTAATAATAACAACACATTTTTTTTTATTTTGTCATTGTTCTTTTAGACATAAATCAGACACACACTCTTCTAACAGTGCAGGAGTTTTTTTGTTTGGGTTTGTGTTTTAAAATAGATCTCAGTGTAAATAATTAGGTTTGTTTTCTTTAGTTACATTCTAGTTTTAAGGATATACTCAAATTAACTTAATTGGACTCCTGCGTTTCCTAAGTCTTCCAGATAACCCATTTCTACCTAGATTAATCCATTCAATTATGCTAGTGTTTCCCAAACTGAAAATCACTGGGGTGCTTGAAAGACACATATGCTCAATTCCACCCAAACCTCCCAAATCAGAATCTCTGACAGACTAGAGATGCACAGTTTTAACAATTTACCACAGATCTGTGGAAATGGTGAATCTGTGTTAGTTTTAGTTCTACTCTCAACGGGCAGCTTCTCCCCAAATCCTCTCACAAGTGCATCTTCTCCAGGCCCTGAGGGTGATACCAATAAAACTTGTTGGTTTATGGCAGAATCATTGGAATAGAGGTGCAGCTTCCTCGCACAGGCAATTCATCATCACTCTGGAGGCGACTTTGAAAGGGAGGAGAGCTCTTCAGATTGATCAGGTGTGTGTATGCCAAATCAGAGTATTTTAGAGTGACAGCCATTATTCAGGGAATGAGGGAGGAAAGGGTGGTCTTTTGATTCTTGTTCGGTTTGGTGGTCTTTTCTTAACACCACCATTAGAGTTAGATGACCACGGCAGTCATTCCTTCAGTCATCAAGATCTGATGACCAGAGCCCTTGACCAGAACCATGGCTGGTGCAATGACATCAACAACACAAGGCCTGTTCTGGACAGACATCTCACTTGGGGCCACTTACCATCCCAGTTACTTTGTTACTACCAGCCTGGCAGTCTGCTTCAGCCTGTTACACGTTCGCTGTTTTGATTTTCATCTTTAGCACTTAAAACTTAATAAATGAGTGATTACTTTGCGCAAGGCACTGTGGGGTGGGGAAGTAGGATGGAAAGCTACTAAGAAAAATAAATCTTCAGCCAAGTTGTAAAAGCTGTAAAAATGCTTATGCAACCGGTCCTGCTCTAAAAGAACTCAGGTCCACTTGGGGGATAAAACAAATAACCATTAAAACTTGGCAATGAGAAACTGGGTGTGGTGGTACATGCCGCTGATCCCAGAGACTTGGGAGGCTGAGGCAGGAGGAGTGCAAGTTTAAGGATGGCCTCGGTAACTCAGCAAGACCCTGTCTCGAAAGCAAACAATAAAAAACTTGACAACAAAAATAGCCACTTGAGTGAGAGAGAATCAATTTTATTTAGTTTTTCATGTGGCTTTCGTTGCTCTGAGACCTCACTGTGTACGTGGTGCTGGGGGCTCTTGCGCCGTAACTGCTGAGCCACTACTCCAGCCTCCTGTCCCTCTCTCTTTAAAAAAAAAAAAAAAAAAGTTCTGTGTTTATAAAACTACAGGTTTACTCAAATAATTGTACAAAAGTGCGGGTACAAGGTTTTCATTACAGTGCTGTTAGTTTTGTGAAAGACTGACAACGAGATGTAGGGTACATAGATTATAATATATCCATGTGATAATTTAATTAAAAGTCCTCCTAGCCGATGAGAACAGCAATGGGTAGGTAGTTGCTTACTTGAAAATTTTACTAAAATGCAGAATCATGAAATATGATACAGTTTTAGCATAATGTTTTCCCTAAGCTGTCTAAATGTAGAATGATTCCTTCATCTTTCGGTGCTAAGACAAGGCTCTTTTTTAAAAGAGAGGACAGTGACAGAACCATCTTTCATTGAATTTTTCACATGCTTTTCGTTGCTCTGACACTTAGTTCTGTACATGGGTTCCTGGGGTTTGAACCCGGGTACTCGCGCATGCCGGGCAAGCACCGTAACCACTGAGCCACTGCTCCAGCCTGACAAGGCTCTCCTTTGAGTAAGGGCTTACTGACCAGACCTGTGCTCGCCTCTCTTCCAGAAGCTATGCCTACACTGCCTCGGCTCACCTCCTTACCTGGTCTTTCCATCCCACCTTGCTTACGCTGGCCTCTGCACTTCTGTTTACTAAACTCTTGTCCACTTTGTGGTCTTCTCATTGGTTATTGTCTCTCTTTCCCTTCTCCGGCCTCATCGCATAGTTGGCTCTTTTCTCATAATTTACATGACACTTCTTCAGAGACACCTGCCACAGATATTCTTCACTACCACGTGAGGTTACTATGCACCAGGAAGTAGGACTTCACTAGATACGGAATCTGCTGGTGCCACGATCTTGGACTTCCTAGCCTCTAGAATGGTGAGAAATTCCTATTGTTCTAAGCCAGGTAGTTTGTGATATTGGTTGTAGGACCTGAATAGACTAAGACACTGAGCAGTTATAAAATCCTGGGTCAACTCTAGCCTTTGGTCTGATCCATAAAGGAAGGGTGTTAGCTTGCCATCACTGTCACAAAATACCTGTGATGGTAAGTAACTCACAAAAGAAAGGGTTAGTTGGATGTGGGGGTGCTTGCCTATAGTCCCAGCTGCTCAGAGGCTGGAGTGG
Source organism: Aplodontia rufa (assembly GCA_004027875.1). NCBI lineage: Eukaryota > Metazoa > Chordata > Mammalia > Rodentia > Aplodontiidae > Aplodontia > Aplodontia rufa. The sequence continues at coordinate 62,182 of PVKS010000817.1, read as the reverse complement.
GAGGATCACTTGAGTCCACGAGCTCAGCCTGGACAATGTAGCAAGATCCTGTCTCAAAACAGACAAAAACAAAAAAAGAAAAGAAAAGGTGTATTTGCTTCACAGTTTTGGAGGTTCCAATCTATGACTGATCAGACCGTTGTTTTGTCCCTACAGCGAGGCAGCACATCATGGTGGACCACAACCACTTACATCATGAGCCAGGAGGCAAAAGTGAAAGGGGACAGGGCCAGGCTCCCACGGTTCCCTTTGAGCGAATATTCTGGATGACCTAAGGACCTCCCACTAAGCCCCCACCTCCCAACAACACCGCTCTGAAGACCAAGTCTTTAACACATGGCCCAGTGGGGACATTCAACATCCAAACTATAGCAGGGAGCACAAGTCACAAGGTGGAGTTGTCCCTATGGGAGGCCACATGGCCTTTGGTATCCACATTAGTCATATGCTGAGGACTGCCTCCTATGAGCAGGAGCGATTCTCTGGCAAAAATGAGCAGCCATACTCAGAGCAGTTCGGGGATGTACCCAGTAAAAGGCATCTGAGCTTTCATTTTTGTTTTTTGCAGTACTGTGATTGAACCCAGGGGTGCTCTATCACTGAGTTATAGCCCCAGCCCATTTTATTTGTTTATTTTGAGGCTGTGTCTCACCAAGTTGCCTAGGCTGGCCTTCAACTTGGGATCCTCCTACCTCAGCCTTCCTAGTAGCTGGGATTACAGGCATGTGCCACTGTGCCCTGCCACCTAAACTTCTTTAAAGTTTGAAAGACATCATCTACCCCTCCACTGGGGCCAAAAAGATTGCTGTTCTAATTGATTTAAGCCAGTCAGGTTTCACCCTTGGAACTGTGGATTTCACCATGTTCTGAATGTTTGGCATCCTAACAAAATTCATATGTCGGAATCTAATTCCCAATGTGATAGTATAAGAGGTAGGCCCTTTGAAAATGATTGTCATGACAATAACTCAATTCCTTAATAAAAAAAAAAAATTTAAAAAAGAAAGTGGCTGTCATGAAAGCTACATCCTCGTAAATGGAATTAGTGCCTTACAGGCTGGAAGGCACTTCCCTTATCCCTTCTGCCGCATGAGGATGCAGCATCTACCACGACCTTAGGAGGCACTGAATCAACTAGTGACTCGATCTTGGACTTTCTGGCCTTGGGAACTTAAGCAAAGAGCTTCTGTTATTTACATATTACCCAGGCTAAGGTACTTTGTTAAGGCAGCATGGATGAACTAAGACAGATATGGGCAATCCCACCCGACCGACGTTGCTGAGAGATACACGGGAGTGTAAAAATGGGGAATGTGAAGAATGTGTGGTGACCAGGCACCCCAGAAATGCTTGTATACCTGTTTTGAATCATCCTGTTTTTACCCTTCAGAGGTCTTGCCATAATCTGCAATTCTCTTACTTATTATTGTCTGACTACTAAACTGTAAGTTTTATGAGAATGATAACCTGACTTCTTTGCTCACTGCTGTAGCCTAGGAATATTCTGGTCTGTTTGGTGCCTAGCACGATTACACTCTATATGGGGGTGCAAATCATTAAATGTGCTAAAGCATGGAGATAAGGGGAAGAAAGTGTAAAAGAGAATTCTAGACCAGTGATTCTCAAAATATGGTCCTGGAACTAAGCCACATCAAACAGCATCGCCTGAGAACTAGTCAGATACACAAATTCTTGGCCCCTACTCCAGACCTAGTGAACCAGAAACTCTAGGAGTGAGACTCAGTGAGTTTTGTTTAACAAACCTGCCAGGTGATTTTGATGCTCAGGAGAGTTTGAGATCACTGCTGTAGACCAATTTGACTAGCACAAGGGATTTATGCCAAATAGGTGGTGATATGTAAAGTGGTAGGGAAATTTAGGATCAGATTTCTGTGGCTGGGCAACATGTTAAAATTTTAGGATTGGTGTTGTAGCTCAGTATCCCTTTCCTACTCTGTGTGAGGCCCTGGTTCAATCCTTGGCACCACACACACACTATAAGATAAATAAAAAATTAATGTAGTGTGTTATGGGTTTGTTTTTACATTTCTGAATATAATCAGTAAAAGGAAGAAAATGCAGTTTGTCTTCCTGTTTTTGGAAGAGCCATTAGTTTGCATTCTGGACATCCTTGCTGGTGGTTGAGAGACAGGAGTGGATAGAATTAAAGTTACTTGATTGTTTTGTTTTGTTTTTTCAGGGCTGAAGACCGAACTCGGGGCCTTGCACGTGCTAGGCAAGCGTTCTGCCACTGAGCTAAATCCCCAACCCCAAGTACTTGATTTTTTAAGTCAGGAGGAGATGTGCCACCCTAAGGACATGTCCAATTATCTCCATTCTCACCTGGTCACAACCACCTCCTTGCTCTAGCAGTTTTTAAGAATAAACTTAGTTTTAAGCACAGTCTTTGATTTACAGAAAAGTTACAAAGGCAGTACAGAGATTTCCCTATACCCTGCAGGTAGTTTCTCCTATTAGCATCTTACATTAGTATAGTACACTTGTCACACCTAATAAAACAATATTGAGCTGGGTGGGGTGGTACACTCCTATAATCCCAGTGACTCAGGAGGCTGAGGCAGGAGGATTGCAAGTTAGAGGCTAGCCTCAGCAAATTAGTCAGACCCTGCCTCACAATAAAAAATAAAACAGCTTGGAAATGTAACAATTGTTAGTGCTGTGCAAAAACAAACAAACAAAAAAAAAAAAAACAAAACTCACAAAACATAATTATTACAGTTCATGCTTTATTTAGATTTCCTTAGTGTTTAACTAATGTCCTTTTTTTTCTGATCTATGCTCCATCTCAGATTCCATATTACATTTAGTCGTCATGCCTGCTTTGAGTTTCTTTTGGCTTGTGCCAGTTTCTCAAACTTGATTGCTTTTGATGACCTTGGCAGATTTGGGTATTTGGGTTGGGTATTTTGTCAAATATCCCTCAACAAAGAAAACTGAGTTTTCTTTGTGGCTAGACTAGGCTATGATTTAGAGGAAGTAGATCACAGAGGTAAGCTACCATGCTAATCGTATATTATTGGGGGTACATATGATTGTCATCACTGTTGATGTTGATGTTGATCTGAGCCTAAGCTGGTGGCCATGAAAGGAGGATGGATTTGTGAAATGCTACAGAGGGAAGGTTTTTCAGAATTTGACATTTACTTGTATTTGGGGAGAGTGATTGGAGCAAAAGAAAAAGGAGAAGAAAGAGCCCAAACCTTTGCCAAGATTTCTGACATGGGTGACTGGGCACATAGCTAGTTTATGACTATATACCTGAGATGCAGCCTGTCCAGGTAAAGAGATCTAATCTGCAGTATGTGTTCTCCCTTTGGAGCAAGGGGAGGGTTAAGACAAAGAGAGTTCCTGGGCTGAGGTTGTCCTGGCTGAGGCTCTGGCTATCTCTGGCTGTGCTGAATCACAGGGGCAGAGAGGTGTGATTGGCACACAGTCACCTGCTGACTGTGTCTGACACTCAGATCATCGGGAGGGTTCCCCCAGCACAACTTTTACAGTTACCTGGAGATGACAGCAGGGTCTTTCTAGGACTCTGGGCTCTGAGTTTGCAGATATGGTTGGGAGGGATCAGGAGACATTTCTCAGTATTCTCCAAGCTACTTAGTCATTTGGAAAAGCAGTGTCTGAGGTCAATTAGAACTGAAGCTAAAATTTTCCCAGAGGAAGGGAAGTAGACGTCCATTTCATAAGATGCATCTGGTTCTACAAAGAATTGAAGAACATACATTAAAAGGTTACCAGTGTTTAACCCTGGGTAGTGGATTTAGAGGTTGTTTCCCTGGGATGCTGTGATGAAGTGCCACAAACAAGGTAGCTTAGAAGAACAGAAATTTATTGTCTCGTGACACCAGAGGCTACCAGTCTGAAATCAAGGGTTTGGCAGTGTCCTGTTCCTGCTGAACACTGTGGGGGGCGGACCCTTCCTTGCCTCTTCCTAGCTCAGGGTGGCTTGCCACAATCCTTGGTGCTCCTTGGTTTGCAGCTGCAGCATCCTGGTCTTTGTCTTTGTCATCACATGGTATTCCACCTGAGTGTTTGCAATCCAATTTCCCTTTTCTTAGAAGGTTCCTAATCATGTTGGATTTATGGCCCGTGGTAGTGTGGTATGATCTTCTCGTAACTTGATTACATCCGTAACAGCCCCATTTCCATTCACAAGTTCTGAAAGGACGTGCATTTTGGAGGCACACTATTCAATCTCGTACAGGGGTAGGGATATTTTCTTCTTCATACATTTCTATTTTATTTGTTTCTTTTTGCAACCTACACATATTATTTCTATACCAGTTAAAAGCAAACACACACACACACACAAAATGCAATCCCCACCACCAAAAAAGTTCTTTCTACTTTGAAAAAGAAAACAACAAATTGCATTTAGTAAATGGGCCAGTGCTCTCCTGGAACATATGGGAAAAGTTACTCATGCCAATCACAGTGCCTTGTGCTAGGAATCTCCCTACACACCCCGCCAAACCCTGTTGGAAAGACAGGGAGGAGTGCTGGCTGTGGCTCCAGGGGAAATGTCTGGGCAGGGGGTGGGGGAATGTTCTGTCCAGCTGTGGGGTGGGCTGCCGGTTTCCTAGATATGGGGCTTCCTGGGGGGTTGCTTAGACATTCTGCAGCAGCATCCCCTTTCTGAACAAACACAGAGGGGCAGCTTGGAAAAGCAAGAATGCTACAACTGAAGATACATTCTCCAGTTCCTCCTGGCTGGGAGTCAGACCCTGTTTTCCCAGCCTTTCCCAGGTACTGGGCCCACGGGGTGGTGATTTCTTTCATGACAGCCACACCCCAGGCCGTCCTTTATTAGTCACAGCACAGGCTTTAACTCTGCTTGGTTCTGTTCCCCTGTTGTTCTGCACGTCCCACCATCCAGCAGTGCGTGCTTACCCCTCCCTAGGGCTACTTGGACTGAACAATATCTCGTGCAACACGTTCTAAAGGAGCAGCTGGGAATCAGGTTTAAGTCTTGGATTTTCAGCACGCCTGAGTTAGAAATCCTTTAGACGTTTTGTGTTTGGGTGCCAGAGACAGAAAGCAAACAAGAGAGAAAGAAGGACTCCTTAGTGTGTTTCACTTAATCAAAAGTTCCATCTGCTGCTTGCAGAAGGCCCTGGTGTCAGAATGTTTTTTTGCTGTAATAGCATCCCTGTTCAGAGATTGAGACTTTCAGTGGACAGTTTTGGCCATTAAGAAACAAAAACAATTCTCTAAAGGAGGATAGGCATTCTTCAAACAACTGTTCCTAGGCCTAAAGCTCTTTGTACAATGTCAATATCAAGTTCAATTCCAACTGACTGAGACCCTGGCTTTCATCCTTTTCCTACATAGCTGTTTAACACTTTACCTGGGTAAAGGATAGCCAAAAGATTAAAAACAAACAGCAAAGCTCTATTATTTACCTATCTATTTAGGTCCTGGTGATTGAACCCAGGGATGCTTAACCACTGAGCCATATCCCCAGTCCTTCTTATATATTAATTTATTTGGTAGCAGGAATTGAACCTACAGGCACTTAACCACTGAGCCACATTCCTTTGAGACAGGATCTTGCTAAGTTGCTCAGGGCCTTGCTTAGTTGCTGAGGCTGGCTTTGATCTTGCGATCCTCCTGCCTCAGCTTCTGGAGCCTCTGGGATTACAGGTGTGCACCACCAGGCCCAGCTTTTTTTTTTTTTTTTGAGATAGGATTTCAGTGAGTGGCTGAGCACCTTGCTAAGTTGCTAAGGCTGGCCTTGAACTTCTGAACTTCTGATACTCCTCAGCCTCCTAAATAGCTGGCACACCCGGCTCCCTCCTCTTTCAAACAGGCTCTATATGCTATCAGAAGTCAAAACAAAATCCTTTCTGTTTAAAACAGACTCTCTCTTATAAGAAGACACTTCTTCTAGTACCCTTTACCTGGGGCTCCCTGGGGGGGCCACTGCACTAAGTGCTTATTTATGTCCCATTCTTTCCTCCTAGCACCACTGCTATCCCCTTTTCAAAGAAACTGAGTGACTTAATGCAAATCTTAGTCATTGGTATCTTGAGTCTCTAGGTCTGAATGACCAAAGGGTCTGGAATCTTCACACTATGTAGAGCTGCTCCCAAAGAGGGCAACACCCATAAAAGTGTCCTCAGCAGGGGATGAGAGTAGTAGCTAAGAGCTGAACACAGTTTTGAATTCGCTTTTCACTATTTTCTTGCTGTGTGGTATTAAGTAATTCACTAACTGTTCGCTATTGTGCTTGACCTGTTCGTAGAGCATGGTGCCCTGTATCCGGCTCTGCTGTCATCAGGTGTTTCTGCAGCAGACATCAACTAGCATGCTTTATTTTAGGGAGGCCAAGGATGGAAAGAAACTGCAAAGTATGGACACCAGCAACACCATGCTCCGGACAGCCTTGGTCCAGAACCTCTGGCCAGCCTGGCTATTCCACCCAAACTACCTCATATTAAAAAAAAAAAAAAAAATGCAGTGCTCTTTGATACAATCATTACAATGTAGAAAAAGCCAAATCCCTCTGGCCATCATAAAATCTGAATTTCTGCCTCTCCATTTAGTGATAGCTTTTAAGTTTTGTGTGCATTCTTCCAGCACTAAAAAAAAGAGTACATATGTACATATATACAGCATACGAACTTTTGTGAACATTTTAAAATGACATCATGCCGCATCTATCACTTTGCAATTTGCTGTTTTCATTCAACATATTTTGAGATTTAAACACTTTGCTACACATAGATGCACTTCACTCCTTTTAATATTTCTAATTGTACTCCACTGTGTGAATGCACCACAATTTTAATGCCTAGATAAATGCATTTAAATTTCCATTTTTTTGCTATTATGAAGAATGCTAAATAGACATACTTTTCCTTAAGATCACCACCCTGCACAGCTCGGGAAAGCTCGATTCACATCTGTATGAAGCCACAGTAGTGCAGCACACAACCTGCTCTGCTGAGCTCGGTGGCTCTGGCCCATGTCTCCTCTACTCATTCTTTTAACAATATATACAGAATGCCCACTGAGTGCAGGGCATTTGTTGTTCCCGTGCTTTCTTTGTATTAATCTATTTACCTCCAAAAAAGTTCTAAAAAGTACTATTTTCATCATTCTCATTTTTCAAAGGAGGAAAATGAAGGTGTTAATCACCTGGCTAAAGCCAGTCTGTAAGCTGCAGAGCCAGAATCAGAAGCTGGACAATCTGGCCCTGTGTCTGGGTGCTTGACCACTACACTCAGTCTCCCTTATGTTAAACTCTATTTAGTTACTGTCTCCCACTCAGCCGTGAACCAATAGCCGGGATCATGGGACGCTACTTTTTGCTGCACCAGTGCCCAGATACTGTCTGGCCTCCTTTGGGGATCACTACTGTTCCGTTGATGACTTTACCCGCTGTTCTGTTTCTTTTCTAAGCAACTTTCCCCTTCCCCTTTCCCATGTATTTATTTCCCTTTGTAAGCCTCCTTCTCCTGTCTCCCATAACATTCCAACTCCTCCCACAGGCTTTGAAAAAGTGACATATGTACTAACAGATATGTGACCAGAAAAGTTTTATAAAGTGCTCTAATTTGGGGGGCGGGGGAATTTACCAAAGGGCAAAGGAGAACTTGGGATGTTTTCTGCCCTCAAGAGCTCAGACTTGCAAGCCTGTAGGTCTAGAACATTACAGGAGGTTCTGCTGTGTTCACACATTCAGTAGTGTACTTCTAATTCTGTCTTTCAGCCGTCAGGCACGTAGGCAACTTCCTTTTATAAAGCTAGTGGTTGTAACTAAACAGGTGCAGATTAGAGGAAACGCAAATCCCAGCCCCCACACCACGTGAGATGCTGTTGATAAGGAACCCCCAACCCCCGCCTTTCATTTATTGGCCTCCACTCTTTATTGGCTTCCACAGTCTCTCCCTAGGCGAGACCCCTTGCAGCTGCCCCCACCCCAGTCACTTCTCCATCTACTTTCCTGTGAGCCAGCCAGTGTGCTGCTCAAAGAAGGAAAACACACTAGGGTCACGGAGAAGGTCAGGTTCCAGCTGAGGAAGGACCACTGTCCAGGGCTTGTCCTGCCGCTCACCCTCCGGCCCCTCCCTGTGGGCCGCGAGCGCGGAAGGGTCAGGGCCTGGGAAGGGCGAGCCCCGCGCCCATAGGGGGGCACTCTGGGGTGCCGGGACGCTGCGGGGCAGAGGGCACACGCAAGCTAGCCGGATAGGCTAGGTTCGCCCTCCCTGGCCGACGGCTGGCCGGGCGGAGCGGGCCGGGGAGCTGTCCCGGCTGAGGGCTGCGGGCTGCGGGGGAACGCGCTGACTCACGCTCTCGCTACGTGAGCCGCGAGCCGGGCGGGACAGGCCGGGCTGTGCAGCCCTGGAGCACCGCCCGCCGCGCGCCTGGCACCGGGCCCAGCCGCAGCGCGCCCAGGCGGGACTTCACCCCGGGCCTCGCCGCGCGGTCCTCCGTCCGCTGCTCTGCTGACCATTTTGGTGTCTTACAGCGTTCTGCTTGCACTGGGGCTGTGATTTCTGATTCGAGGCGATAGCACTCGGGGATTTCTGCTCGGGAGGAGCAGCCAGAGCCACGGAGGGCTGGGACAGGCGCACTGGCGCTGGGCTTTAGCCTCTCCTGGGCCCTGGGGGAGTTCGCGAAGGCCCGAGGCCCAGCCTCTGGGTTTGCGTTTCATAGCCTCTTACTTAAATGAAGAACCATTTAGAGTCACTGCTGTCTTTATCTCAGTTGATCCCTAAGCAAGCCTGTGTTTTGGAAAGGGCAGGCACCTTTCAGTCCTTTTGACAATCAGGAAGTCAGAGCTTAAATTTGGGTATTTGATCTGTTGACAAGAGACACGAGTTTTACCATATCTTTTAAAGACTGAGCTATTGGATAATCTGTTTTCACACTGATTTTACCTTTATTAGCCATTCCTCCCATTCTCCTGTACTCATAGGAAAGACAGAAAAAGAGGGAAGGGGAGAGTGTGAATTAACAGGCAGGAAATCTTCCCACTGGCTCCATAGCTCAGTAATTTTGGGTAGATTTAAATGGGTAGGATTGAGTTTGCAGTAAAACTGGTGTTCACTGAGTAACCCGCCAGTCCTAGGACCGGGCCAGGGCAGAGTTCTGAACTCCTCGGTCTGCTTGTGAGTCCTGAGGCAGTGGTCATGGCCAGTGAAGGGCAGATGATTACTGCGAAGCTTCAAGTTATTCCCATCTTGCCACTTCTCAGGGTTGCTGCGAGGCTTCACACGAAAAACCACTGTGGCCCATAGAAAAGAGAGATGAGATTCTTTCCCTTGGTCTAGGATACCGGGGATGGGGGTAGTGCTAGACACTGTCCATCTCCGGAAAGTCTGTATCCCTCTTGTTTGCGCATCTTGCTGAAGCCATGGAGAACGAAGCTTCTATGGAGTCAGTTGGGGCAGAAATGAGATGAAGTCATGTGGAATTTCTGCCTGTAGACACAGTGCCCTCGGTTACGGGATCTTGAGTGTCTACATAGAGCTGAGACATTTGTAGAGCCTTTTCAGTTTTGTCTACGTTTGGGTGTTCTTTTATTCTGGTTTCTGGGTTATTATCTTTGTTATTAGTTTTGAGATGGGGATTTCCAAATCCTTTCTAAACTATTTTTCTAAACTATAAAATACATGCCCTATAAAAAAGAATAAACTAAAGTAAAAAGAAGAAAAAAAAACCTTTATAATCCAACACAGACACACGATGTTAGCATTTCAGGTGTATTTCTTTTCAGGTATTTCAAAACTTCATTTTAACATAGTTGAGACTACACTGTTTTGCTATATTATTTACTTTAATATCATCATACACAGTTTCCCTTGTCATTAAACCTTTTGTAGTCATTTTGTGAACATACTATAGTTTTTTTCAACAGCTCCCTTACTGTAGGATAACCTGAGGTTATGTACAAATACAACACTTTTTTATTTAAGGGAAAGAATTAAATTATATGATTATCCTAATCCTTTTTGAGCCTTTTTGTAATCTAATACCACTGTTTGAAGTGTTATGTTTATTTTGAATGCTATAGATATTAATGAGGTATTTTAAATGTCACAGAACAAAGTTACTGGGGCTGGAGCGGTGGCTCAACGGTTTCGGCGCTTGCCCGGCAAGCACGAGGACCCGGGTTCAAACCCCAGCACCACGTACACAAAGTGTTGGAGCGACTAAAGCCATATGAAAAACTAAATAAAGTTGTTTCTCTCTTCCTCTGTCTCTCTCACTGTCCCTCTCTCTTTAAAAAACAAAAACAAAAAGCAAAAAAAAAAAAAAAAAAAAAAAAACAAAGTTACAGAATTCTTTAATCCAGGAGAAACCTATTTTCCCCCTTTTGATCACCACATTTCTATGGAAAACATTGTGATAGACTGATGGTTCTCAAGAGTTAAAACTGAAGGTCCCAGGTTGCTAAGAACTCAATCTTATGTAGTCATGTCCCAAGCAGAAGAGAAAAAGAAGGTTGTAATTACAAGGCAAGGGGCAAATCATAGATGGCAGCATAGGGTCTCATGAGTACTTGAGGCAGCCGTCACACATGTTCAGCAAATTTCTAAGTCATGTCCAATCACTGGACCAGTATAGTTTTAGCTTTCCCTGCTGTTTTGAAGCACTGGTATACACAAAAGATAAGCAATTTAGCCTGGGCAAAAATGGAATAGCCAATGACAATTGTCAAATGAATAATTTGAAATACTGATCTCAGGAATGTCCTTACCCCTGAAGACAATCAACTAAATATTGTATTTCAGGAACTGGAGGTATTGCTCAGTGGTGGAGTGCAAGTATAAGTAATATAGGTCCAAAACCTGTCTTGTGGACCTCCACGGGTCTTCTGGAAATGCCAAAGCTAGTCAAAAAGACTGAATATTCAGCCTAGGCACATTTTTTTGCCTCTTGGCTATTCTCCACCCATAGTTGGTTGTATCTGCAGATGTAGAGCCCACAGGTGTGGAGGGCCGACTGTATATTCAACTGTGACAAACAAGGAGTTATTTCTCCTTTAATAACCAGAAATTTGTAGGTAGACTGCCCATTGGCTGGCATCAAATGAGATGAAGGATGATATCGAGGCCTCCATCTGTCTCTTCATTATCCTTAGCATGCAATTTTTATTCTCATGGATTGTAATTGCACCACAAGACAGGAAGAAGATAGGGAAGATTGAGGAGCAAAAGCTGTTTGCTCAGGAAGCTTTGTCGTTGTATACAGGAAAGGAAGAGATGCCCAACTCAGGGATGTCCACATATATCTCATGGATCACATCAGTCACAGAATTCAAAGAGGCAATATGAAGAAGGGCAAAGAGTCCATACAAATGCAAAGAATCACTGCAGGTGCTCAGAAAAGTGGGTAACAAATTGAAACACTAAGCTGTTAAGGTAAAAGGGTTCAGATGTCGGTTTCCAATTGGGCAAAACGGCAGGGAATATCAGGTTAAGCCGAAATCTGGAGGCAACCGGAAGTTCATCACTGTGACAATCTCCTGGTCAGAGGCTGTGGTGTCTATACCAGGTGGCCTGTGATAAGGTGATGGGTCGGTGTTGCTATGCCATAGTCTCAGGTGTCCCCGCTTTTATGGGTCCTAGATGAGGTGGTTGCACTGCAAATTGGTCTGGTGTTTCTGATTAACTCATTTGCCAGGTTTGTCTGGTATGGTCACAACAAGTTCCTGAGTTTATGTGCCCCCAATTTAATTTTAAAAGTTCACAAGTGGTAATTTTTTATTAGTACAAAAAAAGTATTTATCAATCTGTGCCTTATAATCGTACTACCCACTTGGTGGTAGTTCTTTTTTGATAAATTCTGAATTTCCAACCTCTGATGGCTATCTACTTGCACAGACAAGAGGGCCAACTCATTCTGTTTTAGAACTTGCATTCAAAATGGAGTAACTTCAGACAGGGAACAGCCTGTCTCTATATGCTTCCTATTTTTAACTCTCTACATCCCCATACTTCTAACTTTCTTTATGAAAGCACATCTCACTTTCCTTACATATAGAGTAGTTTCCCTTCTTGTTTAGTTTTAGTTATCATATATTAATCCATATCAATTGTGAACCAGAACCTGTTAGTCAGGCACAGTGACACATGCCTATAATCCCAGTGGCTCTGGAGGTTGAGAAAGGAGGATTTCGAGTTCACAGCCAGCCTCAGCACTTAGCAAGGCCCTAAGCAACTTAGAGAGACCCTGTCTCAAAATAAAACATATGAAGGGCTAGAGATCTAGCTTAGTGATTAAGCACCCCAAGATTTAAACCCTTGGTACCATATAAATAAATAAATAACACCAATTTAAAATTTCTAGAAATTTATACTTTCCACACCAGAATCTTTATATGTAGAAACAGGCCCAAATGTATATATATGTGTGTATGTTTGTGTGTGCACATGTGCATGTATGCATATCTGTTATTTATTTTTAACTGGTGAAACCAGATTTCCTGCTGTTGTGATAACAGGGACAGGGCCTGTTTGTGTTATAACTCTTCGTCGCTCTACAACAGGCCATGCTTGCCCTTTTAAATGCCAATTTGCTTCATAGATGTAAACATCGTTTTAAAAAGTTTCAAATACCCAACTAAGGGCTGGAGTGGCAGGTCAGTGGTTGGAGTGCTTGCCTTTCAAGTGTGAAGACCCAGGTTTGAACTCCAACACCACATACACAACTGGGTGTCGGAGAAACAAAGAACAAATAAAAAAAATTAATAAAATCGTTGCTCTTTATCTCACTCTCTATCTTAAAAAATAAATAAATAAAAAGAAAGAAAGAAAAGAAGAGAGAAAAAGGAAAGGAAATACTCAACTAAGATGTAGGAAAGTTTTACTTTGGTGACCAGTTTAGTTGATAGACATGAGTCTTTTGAAGCACAGGTTTGTTTGTTTGTTTGTTTTTTAAACAATTTTTTATTAAGTTTTTCATGTGGCTTTCATTGCCCTGAGGCTTCGTTGTGTACGTGGTGCTGGAGTTTGAACCCACGTACTCACATGCCAGGCAAGTGTTGTAACCGTTGAGCCACCGTTCCAGCCCCCACAGGTTGTTTTTAAAGTGGGCTACTGACTTTAGGGCATAGTATTTGAACCAACAGGGCCAAGAGCATTTTCTATGCCTGGTGATTGGAGGAAGTGCTTGGGAAAACCTATTTACAGCTTCTAAAAGCTTTGCTTTAACGTTTTGCACATTTCTGTCATTTTAGAAAGAGAATCTCGTAGGGAAGAGATTACAGAGGCCTTATATCATCATAGACGTGTAAATCTGGGTGTGTTGGTTGTTTTAGTTATCTTAATTTCACTGCTTGCTCTGGGTTTAAAAACATTTCCTCTTTTTGAGAGGAAATGTGTACATTCTGAGTTTCTCAGAAATTCCCACTGAGGAGATATATTGGTGTAGACGGGACAAGTAGACAGGACTGAGGGCCTGGAAGAGGCCCTGTGACAGGGGCTTCCTTGAAGTTGAGCTTTGCTGTCCCTTTCCCTTTGCCCTTCCACCCTTCCCTAATTCTTTGGCTGACAAAAAACCCAGCCTACACGTTAACTGCTAAACCTTGCTTTAGAATCCCAGAAGTTAGAGCCTTTGTGGCACCTTTCCTTATTAACTAGCAGGAAGACAGAGCTTTGAGGAGCTAGCCCCTCTGTCTTCTACGCCACCCGTGAATAAACCTGATCCTTCCTACTAATACCTGTCTCTCAAATATTGGTTCTGGAGTAACAGGCAGCCAAGACGTTTGAATCTGATAATAGCCCCACTTCCACTGTTATAGACTGCTGTGGTGTGAGTAGCAACCCCACCATTTATTTAAATAGGTTCAGTACTCCAAGAAAAAGGATACTTTCCAATGGTGGGATTGAGAACAGGAAGAGTGGCTCCAGGGAGCGTCTGTTAGAGCCCAGGTTTCTCCATTAAACAGACATTCCCTTTCCTCCTAGGGAGACCACCTGTGAATGCTTGCTGCATCCAGATGGGAGGTTAAAGGGATTGTCTTGATGAGATTTAAAAGGAGGAGGGGGAAGAGGAAATAAGAGGAAAAAGCAGTGTTGCATTGGGGTCACCAAAAATCAAATCCAGGCCATCAACTAGTAGACCACCAGGGAGACACAGTGGCATCAGTGATAGGAGAAGACATAGCAGCTTCAGAAGAGTTTCAGTTGACAATTTCTGTTCATTTTTGATTTACTGTTTTGATAGAAATTATCTTTTTTTCTGAGCTGCATTTAGAAGTGGTTAAGTATCATCAAAAACAAACCTCCCTTTCCTTTGTTTGATTTTAAAACTGAGTTTTCCCTATTGAGCATGCAAATATGCCAATTTTAGAATTTCAAAAGATCCTCATTTTGGTCATTTGAATTTAAGATTGTTTTTGGATTAGACCCTTTTCCTAGGTACTGGCAAGAAGGCACCAGAAATTTTATACATAAAGCCAGCTGGAGTTTTAAAAGAACGCTGTCTATAAAAGAAGATTCAGGTTTTGATGAGCAATTTCCTCTAACTTAAAGTCCAAGATGTGACCGAGCTGAGGGTGGGGGTGGGGCTGGGACTGGGGGGTTGTGTCAGGTCACAAGTTTATGAGCTCAACTTCTCAAGGTATTACCCTTGAGTTAATTTTTTTCTTTTACACGTCTCATAAATCCAATCACCTTAAGGTAAGTGACATGCTCGGGTGCTAGGGAACCTGCATTTATGTGAACCTCCTGGATGAGCTGAAAGTTCCCTAAAAATATTCTTCTGGTGGTAGTCCCTAAAAGACTGCTGCATACCACAGAGCAGTGTCCCCACACTTCCACTGAGACCCTAGTCATCTAGAGCACTCTTTTGAGTTGGGAGGAGCAAGTCCTGATCTCATGTGGTTTTGATTAGGTGCAGCCTAAAGAGGGCTGGTTACACTCAACGGTAGATGTGAGTCACAGGCAAAAAAGGAACTGCAGTTCATAAAGCACTTGTACTAAATGAGCCAAAGTAAAAACCTGAGGACCCTTAGCAGTCAGCAACCCTGCCCTCATCCAAGACTAACCTGCAAAGGAAGGCAGCAAGTAGTCCCTGTGCTATAGAGGTGGAAGTCTAGTGTAGTTCTCACAAGTTGAATAAATCATAGTCTCAACCAAAAATCTCAGAGACTTGAGATTTCTTTCTTTTTTTCTTTTTTTTTTAAGAAACAGGGCACAGTGAGAGAGAGAGACTGAGAGAATCAATTTTTTTATTTAGTTTTTCAGATGGTCCTCATTGCTCCGAGACCTCATTGTGTACATGGTGCTGTGGTTTGAACCCACACACCCGTGCATGCCAGGCAGGCAAGCGTCCTAACCTCTGAGCCACTGCTCCAGCCCCGAGACTTGAGATTTCAAGAGGATTCTGAGCCCTTGCAGTAGGGAAACATAATGGGTTCAGTTTCAGGCACTACGGGCTAACTGAGGAAAGAAGTTAACAATTCTGGGGAAGCAAGAAAAGTCAATTCAGAGTCCTTTTGTGGCTGCCAAAAATATCCACATAAAATGCAAGTTAAGGCACACAAACCGTGAGAACTAAACAGAGGATGACCACCTGGAGAAAAACCACAAATACCTAGCTTCCCAGAACAAGGGCTTCTGAAATGGCATCTGAGGGGTCTGGGTTTCTATAGACTTAAAAAAGAAGAAGGAGAAGGAGGAGAAGGAGGAGACAATGGCTGTTACAATCACATAGGTCAACAAGAACAGAACTGGAGTTGGTTGGTAGTCACTTATGTTACACTTTCCAGGTAAGAGTTGTGATGAACAGGAAAAGCTTTTACTGGGGTTCTTTACAGCATCAGAGAGTCTGCAGAAATCCACCATGCTAGATCAGAATGACCTAAGTGATTGAGGTCTTATGAGACTCCTAGGCTAAAGAATTTGTGTCTTGTCACATTTGAAATCCTTTATCTCTTGGTTCGGGAAAAGACTTTGTTCCGTTGACTTAGATAAATTTAATTTTTGTATCTTTCCTGTCCACACCTTTTCCACTTGTCCATGCCCTCTGCCTGAGCTTTCCTCACCCTGTCAAAAGTACAGTGCCATGGTGACACCTCAGAGTGCCCTCCTGCCTTGAGCGTCTCTTCTAAATAAGCTGAGAATTTTTTTGCTCCCATGCAGGTGTGGACCTCTATATTCTATTTGTATTTAATGTGCTAAACACTTTCGGCAGGAGGAGAGTCAGGATAATTGCTGCAATGTGTCTCCTTCTCTTCAGGTGTACTTTTAAATACAGATGCTGCATTTAAGCTTGGTAGGGAGGCATTTGGGCCAAAGATAATTTGCCTCTTCAAATAAAATCATGGGAGGCAGCCATTTACTATTTGAGTGTGACACGAAAGGGTTTTATATCTCAAGACAAAAATAAGAGCCACATTTCGTTTATTTGATAAATTCATGTGACAGCCTACTGTGAATAGTGACTGTTCTTAGTGCTTCATGTATTTTAACTTTTTTAGCCTTTCTAATATCCAGTGAGGTAAGTATTAACATGGCTCATGTTGTGAATGAGGGGACAGTTGGAAAAGGTGACTTGTAGGTTTGACTCTGACTCTAGCATGCTTAGATCAATATAAGGAGGTGAAGAGGCAAGGGGAGAATATTGAGGAAGAATAAAAGGGGGAAAGAAGACAAGAGAAGAAGAAAATTTTAACAGCAACTTAGGGATTTAACTGGAGATGAAACAAAAAATATTAGCTAGTGAACTATTTCTAAATCCATCAAATGAAGATAGAGATTAGAGCAATAAGAATGGGGAAGGATTAGTAAGAGGGCCTGTGCCAAGGGAGCAGCTGCCCATCTTTTAGGCAAGGTCTGCTTGAGTGTGTGCCCAAAGGAGCAGGAATGCCACTGGGCAGGAATCTGCCACTCCATCATTAATTACAGGTAGTTTATTATTGGGTGGAACTCACTGGAAGCACAGCCAGCCCAGAGCGAGTGCAAAAGAGGAGTCTGCCAAAGGATATCGTAAGGGAAGTTTCCAGCTGGGATTATAAACCAGAGAGAGGGAGGAAATGAGCTTTTCCTGATGGATGGATTCCATCCAAATGGAAATCCAAATATGGGTATCCAAGAGCAAAAGGGTCATAGGAGGGGGCCTGGGTGTGACTGGGAATCCTGAAGCCAGGACCATTCCTAGCTGTGTGGCTGTAGGTTCCTGGGAAGACTCCTCATCATTATAAGCTAGTTGTTAAGTTCTACACTGTATTAATGTCTCAAAAAAGAAAGAAAGAAAGTAAAGAAAAGAAAAAGAGAAAAAGAAAAGAAAAGAAAAGAAATCTGCAAAAGAGATTTAGAAGATTGGGACAACCTTTCTTTTTTAGGTATGTTGCTGACAGCAGACAACCAGGCCCCCTAGCAGCAGTCTATGCTTAGATGATCAGCTGTCCTGGTTTTAAGTTTTTGAACTCAAAATCCACTACTTCCTTCAGACCACTTAGGCTACTACTCATGTGCTGCCTGACTTTCCCTGATCGTTATTCCAGATTCCATTGCCTCCTGTTGCCGTGCTCACATCCTATATCCTCACTGATGTGTTTGCTTCATAACACTTCTCATTCCATGAAACCATCTTGCATAAGCGAATAATCGTTTATTGTCTCTTCTCCAAAGCTAGAAAATAAGTGTCAGGAAGGCAGGGACTTTGGTTCGTTCACTATTGTATTTTCAGCACACAGATCAGGGCTGGGCACACAGAAGGTGCCCATTACTTATTTGATGAAGATTGAGTGTTTGTTATTTTCAAGTTTCAAGCAGTGTGTTCAACTTTGGATAATTAAATGATGAGAAAAACCCAGAAAAGTTCCCTGTACTTATGGAGCATGAAGTTTAGTGGAGGAGAGATATGTTAATGAAATATTTTCACCTGTGCAAGTAAAATTACAACTGGAATGAATGAACAGATGAAAAGGGACCTGAAGGAGAAGTTCTAAAGCTATGAGAAGGTGTGCTGATGGCTGGAGAAGGGGGCCCAGGGACAGAGAAAGTAGTAATGATGGTGTTGAAGTGTTGAAGTAATGATGGTCTGAAGGATGGAGGCAAATGAGGCTTTCTAGGAAGAGGGAACTACATATGCAAAAGCTGGGTAGCAGAATGGAATAGACTTGCTTGCAAAATCATAAGCAGGCCATAGGTTTGGAGTGCAGAAAGCAAGATGACTCATGAAGCACCATGATGCCAGATAGGAAAGGAAGACACCACAAGGCTACCAGGGGCCTTATAGCTTGAGATCTGGCTGAGTATTTAGTTACTTGTCCTAAGAATGATTGAAATCATGTAGGACTTTAAGAGGGAGGGAGGGAGGGAGGAAAGAAGGGAGGAAGGAAGGGGCAGAGAAAGGGAGAGATTTTATGTTTTAAAGTGAACACTCAGTGCCAGGTATGGTAATGCACCCCTGTAATCTCAGTGTATTAGGAGGCTGAGGCAGGAGGGTTGCAAGTTCAAAGCCAGCCTCAGCAGCTTAGTGAGGCTCTAAGCAACTTTTGAGACCCTGTCTCAAAAATAAAATATGAAAAGGGCTGGGGATGTTGCTCAGTGGTTAGGCACTTCTGAGTTCAATCCCTGGTACCAAAAAATAAATAAGTAAATAAAGTGAGCACTCAGTAGATTACCAAGTTTCCTTTATCCTAGTGGCTAAATGTTAAAACTAACCAGGAGAATGAGAGCTAAAATATTAATAACCATAAAAGGCAATTCATAAAGTCTTAGTTGTCTTCTTCCATTTGCTTATGGACTCATTTTGACAATAAGGGCAGAAGAGCAGAG
The DNA here is from genome assembly GCA_004027875.1 of Aplodontia rufa. Classification (NCBI taxonomy): domain Eukaryota; kingdom Metazoa; phylum Chordata; class Mammalia; order Rodentia; family Aplodontiidae; genus Aplodontia; species Aplodontia rufa. Next base: position 43,418 of record PVKS010000817.1, on the reverse strand, counting down.
AGAATTTTTGGCTAAATAGTTTCTGTTGTTTGTACTGGGGATGGAACCTAGAATCTTGCATGTGCTAGGCAAATACTCTACCACTGATATACATACCTAGTCCCATTCTTTAAATTTTAAGATGCAGTCTCACTAAGCTGCCCAGGCTGGCCAAAAAAACTTGCAATTTTCCTGCCTCAGCCTCCTGAGTAGCTAGGATTATAGGTGTGTGCCACGATGCCTATGAAATAGTTTCTTGAGGAACATTTCTAGACCTTGGTACTAAATAAAGTATAAGCTAGAAAACCACTGTATTCAAAGCATTCTTCTAGGTTTATGGGAAGAGAAAAAGGAAACCACATGAATGTTCTTCCCCCTGAGGGAGCTTAGATGTTTAATGGGAGGTATGCGCATGTAAAGGGCACAGTACAGACCCAGAAACACGTTTGACAGGTACTGCTGCCCAGAGATACCCAGGAGCATGTTAATGTACAATCTCCTCAGAGCAAGGTCCGAAGCTGAATCATTCTTGCTCCTCCCACAGAAGTTAGCCACGTGCCTTGCTCAAGGGATGTGCGAATGAATTAATGAATGAAGCCCAACCTGATTGCCGCAGGAGAGAAAAATAATTGGTCAACTGACAAGTCAGGCTTCTAGTGACACTTCCATTTTTAAAAGCAATGATAAACGAATGTACACTCCACAAGGATAGGACTTCGGTCCATGTCTTGGTTGCTTACGCCTGAGTCTCCAAAGTCTAGCAGATTGTTGGTCAATAATATCTGTTGAATGAATGAATTTTTAACTAAATTTATGCTTCAGGAGTGATCAGAGGACAGAGTAAGGAATTGATTAAGTAAATTAATGGTTCCTCCAAACGATGGGGGTACCAGGCAGCATCCAGAGCACGTCACAGAAGGTTTACTGATGAGACCGTTTGGTGAAAGCACTGGCTTTTAAGCCACAGTCTTCAATGGTAAATGGGTATATTAAGTGCATGCTTTAGAATTCTTATGAGATTCAGAAATTAATACATAATAAGCTAATATAAGAGAAGTGTGAGGGGCAGTGCCTGCTAGGGAGTAAATCCTGTAGGAACTTTTGTGCTTTACATATATTAACCTTTTTAATCCTTGCAGTGCCCCTGTAAAGCAGGTTCTGTTATGATCCCCACTGTATAGCAAGTGATATAGAGCAGTAATTTCTCTGAATGGGACAGGTAGAAATTAGAGGGTTTTGAAGTGATCATTTAACAAGATCACTATCTGCTGTGTTGAAAATAGAGTGAGGAGTGTGGAAGCAGGAACATCACTTGGCAAACTATAGCAAGAATGCAGCTGAGATTTATTGTCAACTTGCCCTGATGGTAGCAGTGGTTGGTATAGTAATACAGTCTATCTTTTGAAGACCAGAACTTAAAGGATTGGCTGATGAATTGGATAGATGGGAGATGTGAAAGAGATCAGTAAGTAGCTCCACGATTTTGAATGCAATCCACCAGAAAAACAGAAGTGCCTTTAACTGAACTAGGAAAGACTTCAGGTTGGTAGGCTCTATTTGCACCCAAGCTGAGATGATGATTATACAGGTAGAAGTCTGCAATTTATTTTTTTATTTTAATAAGAAATTTATTTGTTGAACAATTAAACATGCTTCCAACAAAACAATATAATATACATAAATTCTGAAAATTAGATTTACCCCCAAGAGCCCCCTGCCAATTACCTACCATTATCCCCGCGCTTCTCAATACATCTGTACGAATGCCTTAGGTTGTATGTCACTACACGTTTTCTGGATTTAAAACATGAGAATTGACCTCCTTTCTTAATGGTCAGGGTTTAGCTCCAGTCTCCACAGATGAGTGAAGACATTCGACCCTTGGTTCTCTGGGTTATGCTGGCTTCGCTCAGCATAATTTCTTCCATTGCCATCCATTTACTTTCAAAGGCTGCAATATTATTGTTTCTAATTGCTGAATAGAATTCCATGGTATATATGTACCACAGTTTTTGGATCCATTCAACCAGTGAGGTTGTTTCCATAATTTAGCTATTGTAAATTGAGCTGCTATGAGCATCGATCGATTTCTCTGTGTCACTGTAATGTGCTGATTCTAAATCCCCTGGAAAAATACCCAGGAGAGAAATAGCAGGATCATACGGTGGGTTCATCCCTAGTTTTTTGAGGATACTCCACACTGCTTTCCAGAGGAGCTGTACCAGTCTGCAGTTCTACCAATAGTATGCTAGTGTGCCTATCTCTCCACAGCCCCTCCAGGATCTATTATTGTTTATTTTCTTCATTTTTGCCAATCTGACTGGCATGAGATGAAATCTTAAAGTAGTTTTCATTTGCATTTCTCTGATTACTAGTGATTTAGAGCACTTTCTCATGTATTCATTGGCTTGATCAATGTCCTCTGTTGAGAAGTTTCTATTTAGCTCTTCAGCCCATTTATTGATTGGGTTGTTTGTGTTTTTGAAGTTGAAATTTTTGAGGATTTTGGAGATTCTGGATATGAGGCCCCTGTCAGAGGACTCACAGTCCATGATTCTCTCCAGTTCTGTAGGAAACCTCTTGACTATTTTGATTGTTTCCTTGGCAGTGCAAAAGCTTTTTAGCTTTATGGCATCCCATTCACTGATTTTCAACTTTACTTCCTTCACTTTAGAAGACATGTTGAGAAAGTTTTTGCCTACTCCCAAATGCAGAAGTGTTGGACTTAATTTGTCTTCCATCAGTTGCAAGGTAGCTGGTTTAATACCTAGCTCCTTGATCCATTTTAATTTGATTCTCGTGCAAGGAGAAACATATGGGTCTAATTTCAACTTTCTGCAAGTGGCTGTCCAGTTTGTCCAGCACCATTTGTTGAAAAGGCTATCTCTCCTCCATGTAATATTTTGTCCCCCTTTGTCAAAAATCAGATGCTTAAAGATTTGTAGGTTTGTTTCAGGGTCTTCTGTTCTATTCCATTGGTCTTCTTTCCTATCTTGATACCAGTACCATGCTGTCTTTGTTATTATAGCTCTATAGTATAGTTTTAGATCTGGTATAGCAAAACCACCTGTTTCGTCTTTCTTGCTTAGTGATATTTTGGCAATTCTAGGTTTCTTATTGTTCCAAATGAATTTGAGAATTGCTTTTTCTATATCTGTAAAGAATGATATAGGTATCTTAATAGGAATTGCATTAAATTTATATGGAGCTTTTGGCAGAATGGCCATTTTTATTATGTTAATTCTGCCTAACCAGGAACATGGAACATCTTTCCATCTTCTTAGGTCATCTTGGATTTCATTCTTCAATGTCCAATAATTTTTGTTGTAGAGATCATTGATTTCCCTTGTAAGGTTAATTTCCAAGTATTTTATTCTTTTCGAAGATATTGTGAATGGGACTGATTTCCTGATTTCTCCATCTGTCCTATTATTATTAGTGTATAGGAAAGCTATTGATTTATGGGTGTTGATCTTGTAGCCTGCCACTTTGCTAAATCTGTTTATAAGTTCAAGCAGTTTACTGATGGGCTTTTTGGATCTTCCGGATAAAGAATCATATCATCAGCAAAAAGGGAGAGTTTGAGTTCCTCTCTTCCTATTTTTATCCCTTTGATTTCTTTCTCTTGCCTTATTACTCCAGCAATTTAGAGGAGAATTTCAGTCTGGGGATGTGGGAACCATCAGCCTATTAATAATATTAAAAGCCACACAATGGATCCCATCACCAAGAGAGCAAGACAATATGGAAAGTAGAAGTCCAAGATTGAGCCTAATGTCTCAAGGTTGTAGAAGGGACGGAACCCACAGAGATTCAGACTAGGTAGTGAGGCTGGAGGAAGAAAGACCAGGAACATGTCAGAGTAAAGGCCACCGAAGAAAACACTTCTGAGGGTTTCATGTGCTTTTGAACTTCAACTTAAAGATGACGTTGTTAATTGGTCCTGTGTCCATGCCAGTGATGTCATAGGTGAAGAAACATACTCACTGAGCTTGGGCCCAAGATTCAGTCTGTAGCAGAATTTGGAACAGAGCTACACCCTCGACCCAGTGTCCATTGATCTTTCACTGCGCTATAATTGCTTCTGGGCAGAAGAGGGAGATTTGCCATCTATTTTGTTAAATTACTTGCCTCAGTCCCCAAGTTGTCTTTTTTTTTTTTTTAAAGAGAGAAGGACAGTGAGAGAGAGAAAGAGAGAAAGAACTTTATTTGGTTTTTCACATGGCCTTCGTTGCTCCAACACTTAGTTGTGTATGTGGTGCTGGGGTTCGAATCCAGGTCCTCGCGCTTGCCAGGCAAGCGCCGAAACCGCTGAGCCACTGCTCCAGCCCCCCAAGTTGTCTTTTCTAAATTCATTATTCAACTTGCTTGTCTCAGTAAGGAAAAAAACCCATTTGATATTTAAATTAGAGTATTGTAAAAGAAGATGAAAAGGAAATAGGTTAGGTAGCTCCATGGTCAAAAACTGAAGAATATGACCGAATCTGTTTAACCAGCTCAGTGATTTCAACGTGGAAGGACCTGGCCTCATGGTGGTTGATGGTGATGCGAGGATTTTGAGATGAGGCTGGATTCTCTGCTCCTGATGGCAAATGGAGTCTGGGCCGCTACAGATTCCGGCAGCCAAAACAGCCCGCTTCTAGTGTTTGCAGCCATTCCCAGTGAAAACTGGGAATTTGGGCTGACTGCAAGTGTCTGCAGCCGAAAGTGTTAGCAATTCTCCAGCTAAAAGCTGGGTGTTGCAGCTCTTGGTGTGGTGGAAATTCACCCCGGGAATTCAGCACCAATCTTCTGGGTTCTTGTCTCATGAATTTGAAGAATAAAATCCACAGACAACCACGGAAGGAGGAGTAAAAGGAGTAGGATTTATTTAGGAAAAAGAGCAGAGACTCTGCAAAGTGGAGGGGTTCCTGGAAGCAGGACACTGTCTAATGGAGGTTAGGCCAGAGGTTATGTAGATTTGGGGTATGAGCATAATTAACATTCATGCAAAGCAGGCATTGAGAAATGCATCAACTCCATTGGTCAAAATCTATGTAAAACAGGCATTGAAACTGATCAAGAGCACCATTGGTTAAAACGAAAGGTGGCAAATACTTCCTAGTACCCACCTGTGACCACCCCCATCTTAGTTGGGACAAAGGTGAGCCTCAAGGTCTTTTTGCATTTGAAGGCCCTGAGCATGCCCTGTCTATCACTCTCTGCCTCTGCCAGCTAGCTCTTGGATAGGGGTGCTCTGTCCTGACTACCTAGCCATTTCGCTGTCTCTCCTAATCCGTCTCAATGGGAAGGACTTCGAGCCTGTGTGCAGAGCCACAGAGGACTAGTTGTACAGGAGTGTGGTGTGAGAGAGGAAGTGGAGCAACGTCGTGCTTTGGGGTGGTGCCCTTGGGTATGCCTGGGAGCTGGTAACCCTCTAGGACTCTACCAGGAGAATCCTGAAGTCAGGAAGGTGAGATAAGCCTGTGAGGACCCCACTGTGGAGAAAGAGTAAAAGGGTAATAGTACTTTCTCTGCTTGGTCTCTTGATACTTACAGAAAGGAGAGTGCCAAGAAAAGGCATTCAGAAATTTAAAAGCTCTTTACCTACTTCATCTTCTCCTCCTTTCCTCTACTACCCACCATTGGCATGAATATGGAATTGTAAAAACAAAGTTAGACTGAGCTGTGAGGAGTTCCACATGGTGGCATTAAAATATCTCCAAGAGCTGGGTGTGATGGCACACATTTGTAATCCCAGCAGCTCTAACGAGGCTCTAAGCAACTTCGTGAGACCATCTCAAGATTAAAAATTAAAAAAGGAGCATTGGGGATATGGCTCAGTGTTTAAGCACCCTAGGTTTTCTCCCCAGAACCCCACACCCAGCAAAAAAATAAAACCAAAAACAAACAAAACTCTAAGATATTCAATGGTGCTAATAGGATGAATGGCAAAAATATTCAGAATAGAATGGACCAACAAATACATTAGTGGTGAAGTAGGAGAGAAGTCAGCTAAGGAGCTGCTTGAATGTAGGGTAGGTAGGCTGTGGGATAAGGTGGTTCAGAAACAGGCCTGAATGGGACAGTGTGGGGGAGGCAGGGATCAGTTGTTGTTAACAAACCTAACCCAGCTGAGATGGGACCCCCAAAATTGCCTGACGCAGTAACCCACGTCTGGTTTAGATAACATGATTGGGGCTGGAGTAATGGCTCAGTGGTTAAAGTGTTTGCCTGGCATTGCGAGGACCTGGGTTCGAACCCCAGCACCACATACACAACTAAGTGTTGGAGAAACAAAGACTACATTGAAAAATAAATGATTCTCTCTTTCTCTCTTACTCCCCTGTATCTATAAAAAAAAAAGATAACATGATTATTTCCTGAGAGTATAAGCATTTTTTAATCCTATGAAGGTTGAGAAATAAATGTAGAAATGTTTAACAAGCTCACACTCATGATCCTGTTAATTTATGCATATTTGGTGTTTTAAGTATTTGTAATATTTCAGGAAAATTGGCCCATTAGAGTAATAATCATCCTTTTGATACCAATTTAAAATATGTAATTAAGAAATCAAGTTAGTTTTCTGATTTTAAACTAAAAAGCCTTCTAAAATTTTAATCAGTGTTGGAATACTTGAGAAAATTTAAGATTTTCATATTTTAAAGTTTAATTTGTGAGGGCTATGAGTTTTTAGACAACTGACAGGAGAAATAAAACGCTAAAGATGTAAACATGACATAAAATATTTGAATGAGTTTCATAAACCCAATTTATAAATGACATCAAACACTGATTAAAAGTCTACTTAAAAGGGATGATTAAGGGGCTGGAGCGGTGTTTCAGTGGTTACCGCGCTTGCCTGGCGTGCATGAGTAAGCAAGTTCAAAACCCAGCACGACGTACACAGCAACGAAAGTCACATGAAAAACTAAATAAAAATTGCTTCTCTCTCTCTCTGTCCCCTTGTTCTTAAAAAAAAAAAGGGGGGGGATCATTAGGGTGATGCATTTCTGTAATCCCAGAGGCTCAGGAGGCTAAGACAGGAGGATGGCAAGCTCAAAATCAGCCTCAGCAACTTAGCAAGACCCTGTCTCAAAATAAAATATAAAAAGGGCTGGGGATGTGGCTTAGTGGTTAAGCACCCCTGGGTTCAATCCCTAGTACAAAAAAAAGATAAGAATAATAAGCCTGATAACCTTAAGTTTTAAGTTTGTTACTCAAACAAATCAAAGATTAAGTTTTAAAAATCAAATTGACTCTGAATAATCTTTTCTGAACAAAAGCGAGCGAGTCCTTGAGTCCTTGAGGCTACCGAAAGCACCCGTTCCTCTACAGGGGACCCTCGGTCAGCTCCTGGGTACCTTGTCACTCCGTGTGTGTCAGAGGCTTGTACCACTTCCCTTTTTTTTTTTCAGTCCTGGGGATTGAACCCAGGGATGCTTTACCACTGAGCTCTACCCCCAGCCCTTTTTGTTTTTCATTTTGAGATAGAGTCTTGTGAAGTTGAGCCTCAAACAGTGGTCCTGCCTCAGCCTCCTGAACTGCTGGGATCATGGGGATGTACGGGTGTGCATGGGCCACCATGCCAGCAGTGGCTTGTACTTCTAGGAAATGTGCTCCTGGAGGGCAGAAAGATAAGGTAGGGGACTAGATAAGGCAGACACCCATAGGGGAAGCGCTGAGCCATTGTGTTTGGGAACTGGAGAGGCAGAGCCAGTTCCACTCCCATCTTGCTCAGGGGTGTATTGATCCTGTGCCTAGAGATAGGACAAGAGGCCCAAGGGTTGAAAAGACAGTAGAGGAAGCAAGAAACAAGAATAATGGCAGTGAGGGGAAGCTAGAAAACATCAGAAGAACCGGAGGTTGCTAAAGCCATGAGGGGATTATGACTTCAGACGGAAACGGTTACAGAGCTGGGGTCTTCTGGGAAACTGAGGCAGCATGAAGACCACCTCCAACCCAATTTTTGCAATCAACTTAGAAAGATTTCAGACATGTCACTCAGAGTAACAGGAACACCATTATTGAAGGGATAGGAAAAGGGAGCAGTGATACTCTCAAAGGAGGGAGTAGGTCCTTTCTGGGAAGAGAGGGACAATATGCCTCTCCTGCACCCCACTTTTATTGGGGATTCCAGAAAAGTTTCCAGAGAGTCCCACTTAGGTCCACCTCTTGACTTTCAACTGACTGCAAGTTGATACCAGACTTTCAAATCCTTACTGTCATGGTAACTCTTGGTCACCTATGGCCCATGCTGACTGGTTCTAATTGGATTCTTTATTTATATTTTTAAAGAGAGAGAGAGAGAGAATCAATTTTATTTAGTTTTTCATGTGCTTTTCATTGCTCCGAAACTTCATGGTATATGCGGTGCTGGGGTTTGAACTGGTGTCTTCACACATGCCAGGCAAGCGCCATAACCAGTGAGCCACCTTTCCAGCCTCTCTAATTGGATTTTTTTTTTTTAAAGAGAAAAGGACAATGAGACAGAGAGAAAGAGACAGAATCATTTTTTATTGAGTTTTTCACATGACTTTCATTGCTCTGACACTTAGTTGTACACATGGGGGCTGGGGTTTGAACCCGTGTACTCGCGATGCCAGGCAAGTGCTGTAACTGCAGAGCCGCTGCTCCAGGCCTCTAATTGGATTCTTAACCATACATACATCTTTACAGATTTTTCTGGTTAGGGGGAATTATCCTTATCTCCTTGAGTTTCAGGATCCCATCACAAAGGTCTTCAGGATCCCATCACAAAGGTCTTCAGGGTAACTCCTATTAACACTCTTGTGGGCCTGGTATTTCCTCACAGGTAACAGGTAGTTTGCAAGCTCCCTTGCAGATAAATAGCTTTTTTGGAATAAGAAGGCATATGGGGGCAACACAGTGGGCCCATTTTATAGAATTGTTCTCTGAAACTTTTGTTCCCACCACTCACATCTGTCTGTCCCCTAACAAAACCGGTGTGGGTATCATCTCATTTAATAGACAAGGAAATAAATTTGAAGAGGTGAGATGACTTGCCAAGATCACATGGCTCGTGGTTAGAAATGGGACTGGAAACTGGGTTCTAACCACTCCCAGTTCAGGATTTACTTGAGATCACTTCTTTGCTATGATGGAAGGGCAGACGGCTCTGATGGTGAAGATCAAGTGGGCGCTTAGGTGGTGGCTCGGGTTTTACAGTTTGGCTGGAGGGGCGCTGTCTGACTTTGAAAGCTTCGAATGAAAGCTGATTACTTTTTAAATGCACTCTCTTCCCCCTGCCGACTTTCAAGTCTCTCCTGGGTTTTGGGTCTGATTCCTGGACCTTTCAAAACGGATTGTACTAAGGACTAAGGTCTTTTATCCTTGTAGATGTTTTAGGAAGAGCACACCTTCGAGGCTCCCTGCAAGCCCCTGTGTAAAATCCCAAAGGGGCAGCGCGGCCGCTGGGATGGGCCAGGTTGGAGTAGAGCTGAACCAGTGTGTCCTGGTAAACACGGGGTTTCTGAATAAGGTGAGAAAGGTCGGATTCAGCAAGGCTGTCCCTGAAAGTACAGAAACAAGAAGAGGCCCACTGAAGTGCCTTGGATTTTCATCTCTAGCCAGCTCATGCAGAAAGATGGAGAGGGAATTCCCCGAGGTGGGCAAGCTCTCCCGGTGAGTAAGCATCCCTAAGGGCAGCAGTGCCACGGGGGGCGGGGGGGGCCTGTGGATACACACACTCCTTTTTGCATGTTCTCATGCCTCTTACCACACCAAGTGTATTTAGTAACAGTTCTTTACATCTGGACAGGTTTGCACAACTATTGCAATGACCTTTCGAAAGAGGGAGAAGAGATAATAGTATTTTTTTTTTCCTTTTGGTACCAAGGATTAAATTCAGGGGATTTTAACCACTGAGCCACATCCCCAACCCTTTTTCTATTTTATTTTGGAGACAGGATTTCACTAAGTTGCTTAGGGCCTTTCTAAGTTGCTGAGGCTAACTTTGAATTTACAATCCTCCTGCCTCAGCTTCCTGAGTCACAGGGATTACAGATGTGTGCTACCACACCTGGTAAGATAGTACTATTCTTATTTTACAACTGAGGAATTCAAAGTCTTAAAAAAAATAGAAATGTGCCTTAAGGAAAAAAAAAAGACTAGAGAGTGTCAGGACTTGTTTTTGAACTCAGAGCCATTGTTTACTCCCCCCCCACCCCCGTTTTTCTTCTTCCTTTTTATTTTAAAAGTTTTACTAATTTAAATTTTCATAGACACAATGTATGTTCTTTGTTAAATGTAATTTATTAAAAATAGAATGAAATATATGTATCTATCAGTTCACTTTCAGTTACTATAACAAAACACCTGAGGCAGGCTAAGTTTATAAAGTAAAGAAGTACATTTGACTCATAGGACTAAAGGTCCAAAAACATGGGCCTACTTATGCTTGGCTCTAGTAAGGACCTCATGGTGTAGGGCATCACAGTGGGAATGTGTGTGACAGAGAACACATCTCAATACAGAAGATCAGGAAGCAATTTAGGAGTCAGGCTTACTCTTACAACAACCAGTTCTTACAAAAACTATCTAATCCCTCCGAAGAGTAGTATCACCAGTGACCTAAGGACATTCCACTTAGGCTCCACTTCATAAACGTACCCATCACGCCAACATTGGCACACTGAGGACCAAGCCTCCAACACATGAACCCTTGGGGAATACAGTCAAACTCTATCCAAACCACAGAAACAGAAGATGAAAAAGAGGGAAACTATTGTGATTCTACCATTTATAGATAATCACTGTGAACACCTTGGTATATGTCATTTCAGATTTTTAAAAATATGTGTAATAGATATGATTATGAAGTTACCATAACTTTGATAACTTTTTTTTTGCACTGTTCCAAATAGGGGGAAAATTTATCCTTTAGAATATTATCCTTAACAATTTTTAAAAGACATGTATATAGTTGGGAGAATGTCAGAAAAATTCAAATCTTATATCAAGACACATTTGCTATAGCTGGGCATGGCAGCACAGGCCTGTAATTCCAACTCTTAGGAGGCTGAGGCAGGAGGATTACAAGTTTGCTGGCAGCCTCAACAACTTAGGCCCTAGCAGCTTAGCAAGAGAGACCCTGTCTCAAAATTGAAAATTAAAAAGACTGAGAGGTAGCTCAGTGGTAAAGCACCCCCGGAATCAATCATTAATATCCCCTGTGGAAAAGCAAGAAGAACGAAAGAAAGAAAGAAAGAGAAAGAAAGAAAGAAAGAATCGGCTGTGTCCACACCTGATTCTTTACCCAGGACAACTATTTCCAAATTCTGAAACTTTCCCTTCTCTCTCTCTCTCCCCTTCTTCCCTTCCTTTCTTTCTCAGGGTCTAGCTGTGTGGCCCATACTGACCCTGAATTCTTGGGCTCAAGAGATCCTTCTGGCTCAACCTCCAGAGTAATGGGGACTCTGGCCACGTGCCACTACATTGGGCTTGAATCTGAAACTTCCTAAACAATGTGCCTATACATTATTTCTTAATTTTGCAGGTTTAAATATTAAGCATTGAGTGCCTGCTATGAAGTTTTCTATGTCTCCCATTTCTCTCAATCTTCCTTTTTTCCTTTCTCCACATATGATTATAGCACTGTTTTATAATAAATACCAACATTCACTTTTCTGTGAATATGTAACTCTCATTAAAGCTGAGCCATGTAAGATTATTCTTTTTTTATTTAACTCTTTATGTCTTGCTGTCATTTAGTTTTCTGTTACTGTAGTAGAATACCTAACGCTAAATAGTTTATAAAGAAAAGAGGTTCGTTTCAGCTCATGATTCAAGAGCATGGTACCAACATCTGACTGGCTTCTGGTGAGGGGTTCACACTGCTCCTCCCATAGCAGATTGTTCAAAGAGAAGAAAGGGACAAAAGAGCTGACCTGCTTTATAAGCTACACTTCTGAGAGCTGACCCAATAATCCCTCTTAAAGCCCTAAATCACATTTTTTTTTTTTTTTTTGTATCAGGGTTAGAACCACTGACCACATTCCCATCCCTTTTTATCTTTTATTTTGAGACAGGGTCTTGCTAAGATGTTTAGTGCCTTGCTAAGTTGCTAAGGCTGACTTTGAACTTGCAGTCCTCCTGCCTCAGCCTCCTGAGCCACTAGGATTAATTGTAAAGCCACCCACAGCCACTTCTCAACACTGTCACACCAGGGGCCAAGTCCCAACATGAATTTTGGTGGGCATAAATCATATTCGAACTGTAGCACGGTTGGAGTTAATCACTGATTTATTGTGTTTTAATTGTGTTAGCTGGGTAATTTTCTATATGAAGCTCTCTGACAGAGCTGTGAATCACATCCTGATCTATGTGCAAGCATTCCTTTTTTTTTTTTTGCGACATCCCTCCTGAAGGCCCCTGTCCTGCTGCCCCTATTAGGATAGGTAGTTCGCCTGGCTGCTCTGTGTTCTCTTTACCTTCAGCTTGGAATGTCTACACTTCTCTCCTGGGTTGGATCCCTGTGGGCTGACTCCTGTGTCTTTCTGTGCCTTGGTTTACTTTCTTGAGTTTTTGTACACATCCCTTTTAGTAGGCGAAGTAATAAATATTGGTTTTGTTTCCCGATCAATATATACCAGTAAAAGAAATGTGTCTCAAGTGGGCCCAAAAATTTCCATTTTGTTTGGCAGACTCAAAATTGTAGTCAGATTTGTAAAACTCCCCTCCCCCGTCAGATTCAGTAAGTTTTGACACTTAACATTTTTATCTGAAAACCCAAGGCTTTTGCAGGAAATACCAGCGTACAATTTTCTCTCCTTAAACACTTTGAGTTGAGAGTGTTCGGCCTCCCCTAGACTGAGCCCTGGAGACTCCGCAGCTGATGTGCAAATTGTCATGTACGCCTGACTCTCTCAGACCTCTGGCCAGCACGTGGCCTTGTTCTGTCCAATGGGGCTCAGAACTTCCTTTGCCACGTTTCTGTCAGGACAAAGTACAAGCCTTAGATAGGTGCTAGGGACTTTATGGTGGCTTCTGAAATGATTTCCCAGAAGGACAGTGACTCATCACAGGAAATCCTTTTGTTTCTCTCTGATCTTCCCTCAACTTCCTGCCCAACTCATCTGTACGTGAGTTTTCTCATTTCTCACCGAGATGGCTTCTCATATCTACTTTTAGTCAATAGTGGTAACTGAAGACAGTTCTTGGAATGAGATGGGAACATCCCTCCCAACAGTGATGTCCGTGAGGGCTGAAGGTCTTTTCCCAATAACTTGGCATCTCCCCTCTCAGGTGTGGGTCAGTTTCCATTCATTCCATGGCCCTGCCGAATCCCTTTTCCAATGTCCCTAGCCAGAATGGATCGATACACTGTAATGAAGGTAGGCTTGCTCTCTTGGTCTTTGCTCTGCTTTTGCACACCTCTTTTTCTATAAAATATACTTTATTCTATATTAACTAACAGGTTTTCAATTGTTTTTCATTGATGCGAGCTAGATCAGAGAAGGTATTTGTGATTGCTGACCCACAGTGCTTGAGACATAGACAAGGTCTTCAACAGGCATATGCTGGAATGAATTATATATTCAGATTTCTCTACATTTGGAATTAGAAAGGATCTTCGAGATCATCTGATATGGCTTTTCCATTTGACAGACAGGGATTCTGAGACCCAAAGAAATTACTTTCTTGAGTCTGCCCAGCTAGCCAGCTACTGGTCCTCTAAAGGGTTTCGGGATGCTCATGCCTGTCTTAGGATCTTCTCCAGTTGAATTCTGGTCTCCTATTTATTTATTTATTTATTTATTTTTATTTTTTAGTGCCAGGTAGTAAACTCAGAGGTGCTTAATCACTGAGCCACATCCCCAGTCTTTTTTTTTTTTTTTCTTTTTCGAGATAGGATCTTGCTAAGTTGCTTAGGGTGTCGCTAAATTGCTGAGGCTGGCTTTGAGCTTGGATCCTCCTGCCTCAGCCTCCCTGAGCCACTGGGATTACAGGCATGAGTCACTGTGCCTTAGCTGCTCTCCCCTTTTATCTGTGTCTCCCTTTTATTCTCTGTATCTTCCAGTGTGCCTTCAGGCTGTCAAAAACCCCTTTGCAAGATCTCAGCCTTCCTTTGCTCTTGGTTCCCTGAAGTCCTTCCATGGCTCCAGGCTTCTTTCTAGACTGCAAGCAGACTCAAGGTACTTGATTCTGATTGATTTTCTTCTGCTGAGAATCCATGACCTCCCATGAAGGTTGTGTTCCAAAATAATTCTCACTAAAAAAATACTAAAAACTTTGAGGAGGATGCAAGTGGTTTTTAATTTTTCTGGTATGTTTTCTTTGGACATTTTCCCACTAGATTCCCTTCTTTCTAAGGAATAGTCTTTGTTTTTTATTAGTTCTCATTTTATTCAATTTTGTATCCTTTTTTCCACTTGTGCCCTTTTATCATTGCTGTATGACAGACGGACTGGGAACAAATACTGCTCTGGTTTCCTATAGGAATCTTCTTCTGCTAGAAGAAAGTTGCCACTTACTTAGAAAAATATTTTTGGGGGCTGGAGTGGTGGCTCGGTGGTTTTGGCACTTGCCTGGCATGCACGAGGACACAGATTTGAACCCCAGCACCATGTACGCAACAAAGTGTCAGAGCAATGAAAGACACATGAAAAACTAAACAAAATCGATTCTGTATCTCTCTCTCACTGTCCCTCTCTCTCTTTAAAAAAAACAACAAAAAATATTGTTGGTAGGGCAAATGACAATGTGCACATCCAAGTCCAGTTTTTGTGAATAAAAGATATGCTCCCTACGTCCCTTACATCTTCCAGTCTTCCCCGTTGCCCCATGGGGGGAACTGGGGATTTATTCTCTGCTGCAATGTGAGGCTCTGTGCCTTCTGATAGTCTGCGAACCCGAACACTTCCTCTGCCACTACATTCACATTCAGTCCTGCCTTCTCCTCTCCAGGACACGAACAGCCCAGCCCCAACCACCATCTTGACCTGTTCATCATCGCTTTGCTCTCCTGTTTATTGTGAAGGAATCTGTTGTAAAATTATGCAGGCACGACACCGACACATCCCATAATTCTGCGAAGGCAGGGACCAGATCTTCCCATAGTTTTAGATGTGCTTCTGTATTCCCATGATGCCAGCATACGCAAGACGCCAGTACATATGTGGTGAGTGAATGAATGAATGGTTAGCTATTTTGTGGTTCCCGACAGTGTTCCTCTTCAGTGATTCCAAAAGCAGGAGCATAATTGAGATGGGAGCATTTTCTGTGGTTCGTTTCCTTTTCGTTCTTTAGCTTCCATGTTTGAGAGAAAACATATAACCCTGGACCTTCTGAGTTTGGCTTATTTCACTTAATGTAATGGTCTCAAGTTCCATCCATTTTCCTGCAAATAATCTAATTTCATTATTTTTGTGTCTGAATAAAACTCTATTATATATATATATATATACAAACAACATTTTCTTTATTCATTCAACCATTGAAGGACACCTAGGCTGGTTCCATAGTTTTATGGTTGTTAATTATGCTGCTATAACTATGGGTATACATGTATCACTATAGAATAATGATTGAAAAAAAAATTTTTTTTGGTACCAGAGATTGAACCCAGGGGCAACTTAACCACTGAGCCACATCCCCTGCTCTTTTTATTTTTTATTTTGAGATAAAATCTCACTAAATTGCTTAGGGCCTTGGTAAGTTGCCAGGGGTCTCATTAAATTTTTGAGGCTGGCTTTGAACTTGTGATCCTCCTGCCTCAGCCTCCCGAGTTGCTGGGATTATAGGTGAATGGCACCATGCCTGGCTTTCATTCTTTAGTATATATATGGAAGAATGGTATAGCTAGGTCATATGGTGGTTCTATTCCCAGTCTTTTGAAGAACCTCCATGCTGATTTCCATAGTGGTTATAGTTATTTATTTATTTATTTATTTATTTATTTTTAAAGAGAGAGGGACAGTGAGAGAGAAAGAGAGAATCAATTTTATTTAGTTTTTCATCTGGCCTTTGTTGCTCCAACACTTAGTTGTATGTGTGGTGGTAGGGTTCGAACTTGGATCCTTATGCCTGCCAGGCAAGCACTGCAACCACTGAGCCACTGCTCCAATCTGGTTGTACTAATTTATAATCCTACCAATAGTGTAAAAAGTGTACCTTTCCCCCCATATCCTGTCCAGCATTTATTATTGTTTGTGTTCTTGATGGCTGCCATTCTAACTGGAATGGACTGAGATCTCAGTATAATTTTGATTTGCATTTCCCTAATTGCTAATGATGTTGAACATTTTTTCACATATTTGTTGATTATGTGTATTTCTTCTTTTGAGAAGTGTCTGTTTAGTTCATTTGCCCATTTATCAATTGGGGGTTATTTGTTATTTTGGTAGTAAGTTTTTTGAGTTCTTTATATATTCTGGATATTAATCCTGTCTCTTGTGCATTTCTTTCATGACTTTCCAAGGTGAATTAGAGCTATCTGGCTTCAGATCCACAGTAAGAAGATCAGACAAACCCTCCTTCTCTAGATAGCAGCATTATTTTAATGTCTTTGAAATATTTCTAGAACCTAAGGAAGAACCAGGAATAAGTCCCCGGAAAATATAGATGTAAGACCTTGTTGACCAGCTGAGATATTGTCTATCCTCCTGTCTTGCAGACACAACAAGTCCAAGCTTTCAGCAATAGCTAAGTACCTAGCTAAGACTTCAAGCTGGAGTAGAGGTTCTCAGACCTGCACAGGTCTGTGAACAAATTAAGAAATGAAGAGCTACCATTTAGAGGTTGTATTTTGTATGACTTTTATTTTAAATTCTTTAAAATAATCTCTTTTTATTTATTTTACAAAAGTCACAGCTCATAATAGATTGAAAGTTACAAAAAATCCCTTCACTATGGATTGAGGAGCACTGAGCTAGCCCTGAGGCCTCTGAAGGGCAGCTCCAGTGGAGATAACGGGTGAATTGTGGAAAGATGGGGACAGTGCCAAGGAGCAGGAAGGCAACAGGTCTCCTCTTTGCCTGTTTTTGCCAAAGCGCAGGTGTCCCTGGAGAGCACTGCACCAATAGTCACCAGAGAAGAGACAAGATGGAGAGGACTGTAATCACAGGAGGGGTTGGAATGGCAGGAGTAGCAGGAGAAGCTCCTGGTTATCACCCAGCACTCCTGACCTGGGTAGATGTCCTTCATGATGGCTCTGAGGAGCAGGTGGAGGAAGCAGCTATGAAATAAGGATTGGAGGAGAATCACGGCTCACACCTCAGATATTCTCCATCAACTTTACGATACACATTCAGGGGAAACTGCTTTGCATTGCGAATGTTGATCTTTTTCTGGGTGCAGTACTGTGGTACCATACCCCTTTGGATGCTGGGCAACAGCAGTGAGCCATGGCTTCCAGTCAGCCACCTGATCATAGGGGAAACAACCAAGACTCTATGGTGTTGCTAAGCTATGACATTTCCTCTTGTGCTAAACCCAAGTTAGGTACATTAAGTACACTTTCAGACTTACAGTATTTTCAACGTATGATGGACTGATCAAGACAGAACCCCATCATAAGTCAAGGAGAGGAGGTCTAGAATGGAGCTAGAACTGGGGGATCCACTTAAGAGAGTTGTCTGCACTTATGATGCTCATATAACTTCAGAGGAGGAGAAGGAGAAAATCTGGTAATCATCACTCTGTAATACATGAATGTACACTGACATATTCCTGTGGAATCACTGACCAGAGGAACTGTCCCTTTAGAAAGCGCGAAGAAAATGCACATGGGCAGATATTAATTTAAAAAAAGGTGGGATCAGAATGAGGTTGCGCATAATAAGGCCTCGTCTTAAAAATACGATCCAAGCCACTGAGAAGCAACAGGAAGACTTTGCCTTCTTATCTCCCAGCTGTTTCTGCGGACCCCTGCTCTGCTTTTTGTTTATTTGTAGCGCTGGGGATCAAACCCAGAGCCTCACTCGTGCAAAGCATATGATCTACCAATGAGCTACACTCCCAGTTGTCCTGTTCTGTTTTTGAAGTAAATCATGGGACAGACTGATGTTCAGGCTCCCAGGGGACAAGGAACAGCCTATTGCCCTGCCTGCCTTTGGGGTAGCCAGTTGACAAAACCCTTGCCATCTCATATTCTGGATGGCGGTAGGAAGAGATGACACCTTCTTCCTCTTGATTTCCACACGTTTCAATACGCCTAGACACTCTTGTTGACATCAAGGTACTTGATGTACTCAGCACAGAGAGGAGAGAATCAGGTTGGGTGGGTTTAGGCTCTTTCATATGAGAAAAGCCTTTGTGTCTTTGCTTTGGGAAAGAAAGGAAACACCCAGCCTTCTAGCTTTTTTGTTAAATTAGAGGGTGCTTTCTGCATTGTAAATTCTCCTGAAATAGATCATGGCTTTGATGGGTGGTGACACATGCACGTGTGAGTGTGTCTGCTGTGTGTAGTATTATTTCTAGTCTGAAGAAAATGGGCTTCAGGAAGGGGTTGAGGTTAGCCCATGGTTCCCGTGTTGGTTGGCACCATATAGGAGAAGAGACCTGTGGTATGATGGGCTGTCGTAAAGCAGAAGCAGGATTGGGAACTCAGCTGCTTTCATCTTGTGCTAAACCCAAGTTAGTAACAATGCAGTCAGAATTACTTTCTTTGGAGGGACCCAGTCACAAGTAGTTATAAAGAGATTGACAAAGGAGGGTGAGAATAACATGGAAACCATTTCCAACTAATGTCATAGAAACTTGTAAAGCTGAGCAGTCATTTTCAGGGATGAAGTGACGGAAATACTGTTACGGTTTGGATGTCAAATGTCTCCCAAAGGCCCTTTGTTAAAACTTGATTACCAGCCTATGGACCTACTGAGAGGTGGTGGATGCATTATGGTGAGAGGCCTAGTGGAAGGAAGTTAGCTCACTGGGTCAGGGGGTGGTGATATCCTTGAAGGGGATTTTCAGATCCCAGGCTCTTCTTTTTTGTGTCCCTCCTTCGTGACCCACATGAGGTACGGCAGCCTCTTCCACCACATATTCCCTACCATAATGTTCTATTTCACCACAGGCCCAAAGTGACACAGGCAATTGACCATAGACTGAAACTCTGCAACTTTGAGGCAAAATAAATCTTTCCTCCTTGTAAGATTTTTTTTTTTTAATCTGAGGTATTTTGTCACAGTGACAGAAAGCTGACCAACACACCTACCATAATTGGAAAGACCAGGCTATGGTTCAAGATCTTTAGGTCTCTCTGTTAACCTATTCTGAAATACCCAAGGGCAGTCTGAAATAAAATTCAACTCACTGCCACTGCTCTCCAAATTTGATAATCTGACAAACAAGATTGGCCTAGTATGGAACAATGACAATAAGTGGTAAAATGTGGCTCAGATTACAGATAATATAACTGCTTCAGGAGTCAGGGGCAGATATGGGACTGAAGAGCCAGGGAAGGCTCCTAGAAAGTTGGAGTTGCATTGGCAGATGAGGTTTGATAACCCTGGACAAGCATGCACAATCTCTGAGTCACAGTATCCTCATCTACATGACAGGGAAAAATAAAAGCTATGTCATAGGTTTTTTTGTGAACATTAAATGAGCAAGTGCCCAGATGAAAAAGTGGCCAGTGATATTGAATTCCTTCACTGTTTTGATGGCTACAATGCATTCTGACTGTCCGAGAGTGGCTCACCCATGTGATCACAGCTCTTAGACTAGGAAGGCTGCTATTTCTCCCTGCAGGGAGGCAATGCTATCTACAAACTACTAGTCAGTAGCTGCTTTTCCTAGGGATATACCGAGTTCCCTCAACTGGGATAGGATACAAGTCCCTCTTAAGCCAGAAACTCCAAGGCATAACTTGCGCCAAGAGGCTGTTTTGTTTTTTTTTAAGTATTCACTTGGCTAAAAACACCAGAGTTTTCAATTGTATAAAGTGGGCACCATGTTTTTGAGCAGTTCGGTTTCTCTTAACTCTCCTAACTTGTAAATATGCACCAATTTCACTATATATAAAATAGAAAGCTATAAAATCCTAGCTCTGTACTTGAGTACCATCCAGTCTGGAAAAGCATCTACAATCTGATGCTTTTTAAAGATGTTTAATCAGGGGGCTGGAGCGGTGGCTCGGCAGTTATGGGCGCAAGTACGCGAGTTCAAACCCCAGCACCAAGTTTACAACGAAGTCTCAGAGCAACGAAAGCCATTTGAAAAACTAAAAAAAAATTGATTCTCTCTGTCTCTCTCTCTCTCACTATCCCCTCTTTCTTTAAGAAAAAGAATGTTTAATCAGTACGTATTTGGTCATGGATTGAAAGAAAGTGTGGCACACTGGACTCTGGAGCTAGACAGCATGGACTTGTGCTTGGCTCTGCCACTGTACTATAGCTACATGGCTTTGAGCAAGTTATTTCTCCTTTCTGTGCCTCAGTTTACTCCTCTGTGAAGAGGGAAATAATTGTACACATTTTGTAGGATTGCTGTGAATAATAAAGCATTTTAGAACAGTAAGTGGCCGATGTAAGTATACTAAATATGTGTTAGTCATACTTATCATTATATCCTGGTGAAATGGGGAGAGGGAAGTTTCAGGCCTTGAGGGGTGCTGTGCCCCTAAAGAACAGATTACTAGCTGTGCTTGAGACAATGGGAAGCATAGAAAAAAAAAAAAAAAGCACTCTTAGGAAGGTATGAGCCTCAGAGCCAAATCCTAATGAGACAGCCCAGGCTGGACCTTCGACAGGACTCTGCCGTCAGCGAGAACCCCTTTAGAATTTGACAGTCTCCATGTTAGTCCTGGGATTCCTCGATACAGTCTGTCTGCCAGCTGGCCCAAGACTTGCTTCAGTGAGGATGACATGCTAATGCCGGGCTGAGTCAGGAGCAGACCCTTTGTTCTGTCTCCTGGACCTCTGGTTGCCAGTGTACAGACATGTCCAGCTTGGCAGACAACTGGCATCTTAAGGATTCAGGTCGTTATCAGATGGACACTCACTAAACACAGTTGCTCCCGGCCTCTGTGGTGCATGCGGCAGCGCACGTAGGCCTGCATACCTCATATCTGTGCCCGGGCAATTACATCCCAGCCACCCTGCCCCATTCCAAGGCATCTGGGGCCAGCTGGGGCACAGGGCTTGGGGCGGGAGCCAGGCATTTTTCTTTCTTTCATCCTCTTTGATTCCATAGGCATTTCTTCTAAGCGTGGGCTCTAACTACAGTGTCCAACACGGGAAAACAAACCTGAAAGGCAGGAACTAAGCAGCTCTGCGTACCAGGCTGCCTTCTGCTGCTCTGAAATGGAGCCAGAGGCTCAGCCTCCATCCCTCTACCCTCCAGGGCAGAAAAGATAGAAGCGACTAGTCCTTCTTTCCCCAGACCCTGCCTGCCCCTAAGCACTCGTGTTGCATAGACCCATATGTTCAAGGCACGCTGTCTGCTCTGCATTTCAGATCTATATTTAAATACTACTGTGGGATTTCCAGTCTGAGTGTGTAAAGTGCACGGCTGGGCATGGTCTCCTGGCCAGATTTCAGGGTGTGCAACCCACCCAGCTGGTTCTCAAAACTGACCTCTTGTACAGAAGCGGTCCCCCCCCCGCCCCCAGTTCTGATGGCAGTTTATGACAACTCACCCTGGTTTGGGAAATTTCCTTGTGTAGGTTCTCTCATCTCAGCAGGGATAACCACTCTGAATACCAACAATCAGTACCATTTATTGAATACTTGCTCTGCACCAGGCAGTTTGCTCGGAGTACTTTACATATCAATTTCCCACAGTACCCACTGGTGCTCTAACAAAGCAGTGATCAGCTCTGCTTTAAAAATGAGGACCCTGAGACGCAGTAACAGCAGGTAACCTGCTCGAGGCCACCCACATAGGAAGTGAACCCCTGTATCTGGAGGAAGCAGTCTGATTTAGCTCATGTTCCTAACCACCATGGTGCCCACCTCTCTGATGTCTATTTGTGTCTTGCCAAGGATTAGATCAAGGCCTGAGAAGGATCATCCTCCTTTTCATTACCAGTTTTTTCAGCTAGCAGCGGACAGAAATCTCAACATGGTTGACACTTTGGCTAATTGCTTCATCATTGATTTTAGGGAGAACAGTGCAAAAACTGAGTTGTTTCTTTGTCAATTTCTATTACTTTGATTCAACAAATACTTAGCATTTACTTTGTGCTGGGTACTATACCAGAAGGTTGCAACAAAATAATTGCTTTGCAGTCTAGAAAGAGATAATCTCCCCCAAATTTTCAAAATGGCCCACAAGGTCCCCTAAGATAAATGCTGTCTTCCCCTTCAGTCTCCTTACTCCGCACTCCCCTCCTCTGATTGAAGCCTTTAAGTCCTTTTGTTCCCTGGGCTCTCTGCTACCTCAGGGCCTTTGCACTTTCTGCTGCAGCAGCCTGAGACACTCCACACGCTTCAGGACTCTTCTTTACCAGACTTCCTCTCACCCTGCAGAGTAGACCCGGTTCCCCCTGTTCACATTTCATCACTGTTCCCTTTACTCTTAATTTTCGTAATCAGTTGATTAATCTACCGGCCTTCAGCAGCTCCTGAGGGCATCAGTAATGCTTTATAAGAGGTGTCTGCTAAATGCTCTTGAGTGATGAAGATAACAACTGATATAGTGAAGTAAAAACGGGGTATGTTAATTCCTACTTCTCTAAGCAGCAGACATCAGGACAGGATGAAACAGGCTGGGGATTTTATTAGGAGGACGGCTTTGAGAAAAATGGTCAGGGAGCGGGGAAAAGCTGAGGAGTCAGACTGTGATGACAGTCCGCGCTTAGAATGAGGGAGCAAAGGGGAAGGTAGCGCGACTGCCCTCGACGAGGCTGTGCAGGCCAGAAAAGTGAAGCAGGGCCACAGAGGAGCCCCCAGCCAGAGTCCAAGGACAGAGGCTCACAGGCGACCCCGCCTCCCAGGAGCAGGGAGCTCCGGCCGCACTCGCTCATTGGCTGGAGCAGCCCGCGGGAGGCGTGGCCTGCATCTTTGAGTTTTGCACCCAGGTCTGGAAGTCTGAGGACAGATTCTTCTTTCTGTCTTGCAGAAGTTGTGACTTCTGATTTATACAAAAGAGAAAAACTACTAACGTCGTCTTCCATAAGAGGGCAGGAAATCTTTTATTTGGAGGCTTAACAACCATTTGTTGAACAGCAATAATGCTCTTTGACACAGCGAATTGACCACTCGTGGTCTCCCCTCGGAACGCTTATAAGCTACTTGAGGTCATGTAAAGTCCTCCCGGTGCTCCTGAGCCTCAGGTTCCTCCTTTCTAACGTGGCCGTTACCCCTCCTTCCTTGTGACCTGTAACGATTAGACCCAGTGACTTCTGTGAATAGGGTAGGTGTCCCCCAAATAGGATAAGAATGAGAGTTCTAAAAGAACGATTTGTTGTCCTTCCTGTCTTTCCAGCTTTCCTAGGCTCTTCCACAGGTCTGATCTTTTAAGTTTTCTAAGAAACTTTTGGTTTAGGAAGTGTGTTTATCATATAATTACGCTCAACAGTCCCCACCCCCACCCTCAATCCAACGAGGACTTTTTCTTTAAGATTATTACAAGTTGAAAAGGTGCAGTTTAAATGTGTGATCAACACCTAGGGAAGAGTGAGTATCAAGCTGGGGGGGGGCTTGTTTCCTTTTTGGGGACAGGCACAGGGCTGTGCACTTGGCACAGTGAGCTCCCTGGGGGCCGGCTCTTCATTCCTGACCCCCCCCCCGCCCCCCAGGCTGTGTTTGCTTTGTTGTTTTCAAGGGTCAGCCACTGGGGCTGCACTTGGCCATGCTTCTTCCTCTGCACCGCCATCCTGGATCCCTGCAGCAAGTGGAGATTTGCCTTGGGGTGGACCTGCTCCCTTGTCCCCAATGGAAGGATAAGGGGTGTTTCGGCCCTTGCCCTTCTCACTTCTGCACACTTCTTGGTGAGGAGACAGCCTCTGATCCAGGACCCACGCTAATCAGTGAAGGAGACTCCACACTGAGGAAGTGGCAGGAGCGAGGGCAGGGTGTGTTTCCATGTTCATTCCTTACACAAGTGTTTTGTGAGGCCTGGAAGATGGGTAAGGACCCAAGGACAGAAGAGAATAGAAAAATAGGGTTGCAGGTAAGCTATGGCAGCCCTTGAAAAACTTGTTGAGGAGCATCATAGGTCCAGGAGAGCTATTCATGCTTCATAGGCAGGAGGTATAGTTTGAGCTATTTAGGAAACTGTCCAGAAGGGCAGAACTGAGACAGAGTGGTCAGTGACAGAGTAGAGCAGCAATTTAGGTGAGAGGGACAACCATTTCTGTAGAAGTAAAAATAAGGAGCAAACGGGAGAGAGGGCTTTGAAGGTGACCTAGGACTTTAAGGCTCTGTGGGAGGGGATGCCACTGAAAGGGGGTCCCCCAAGAGGAGGGGTTGCTAGGCCGGGAGTGGGAATTTTTGGGTAGTTCACATTGCATTTGAGGGATTGGCGGGATGCGCCTCTGCTCAAGGACAATAGGTGCTGGAAAGTCAGATCCAAAGCTGGCGAATGTGGCAGGGGCCGAAGTCAAAGATTTAGTTGTCATCTCAGGGAACCAGATGAAATGACAAGTTGTTAAGCTTCCTAAATCACGGAAAGAAAGGCTTAGGTTTCTGATTGGGCGGGTAGCAGTGGGTGGATGGGATGGGTGTTTTCTGCTGCTTGGGTGACCTGTCCTGATTTCCCCAACACAGTGCTCGGATCCTTAAGATCCCAAGAAAGTGGTACACAAGCTCTGTCCTCCCCCACTTAGCACATCTTTGTTTCTTCTCCCTCAGTTGTCCAGCTTCTAATTCTGCCAACAACAGCTGGAGAGAGCGAGTGAGGGCCAACTCAACAGCTGTGTGGTGGGAATCAAGAAGGCATCTAGGATGAAGAAACTGTCTCCCTACAGCTGCAGCCAAACGTGTGTGTGTGTGTGTCAGAGAGAGAGAGAGGAAAGTGGTGAAGAGAGATGGACAGACACAGCAGAGAATGGATAAAAATTGCTGACCGACTTTTAAATTTTACTTATTTATTTTGGTACTGGGGATTGAAGTCAAGGGCGCTTAACCACTGAGCCACATCCCCAGCTCTTTTATTTTGAAACAATGTCTTGCTAAGTTGCTTAGGACCTTGCTAAGTTGCTAAGGCTGGCCTTGCACTTGGGATCCTCCTGCTTCAGCTTCTCAAGCTGCTAGAATTATAGGTGTGTGCCACTGTGCCCAGCTGACCAACTTTTAAAAAACAAGATAAATTTTCTTTAGATAAATAATTTGCGGGGGGGGGGCTGGAGTGGTGGCTCGGTGGTTACAGCACTTGCCCGGCATGGGCAAGTACACTGGTTCAAACCCCCAGCACCCATGTACACAATGAAGTGTCAGAGCTATGAAGGCCATGTGAAAAAACTCAATAAAAATTGATTCTCTCTGTCTTTCCCTCTCTCTTTCACTGTCTTTAAAAAAAAAATACTAATAATAATTTGAGGGGCTGGAGCAGTGGCTCAGGGGTTACAGCACTTGCCTGGCCTGCGCAAGGACTGGGTTTGAACCCCAGCAACAAGTACACAACTAAGTATTGGAGCAA
Organism: Aplodontia rufa; assembly: GCA_004027875.1. Taxonomy (NCBI): domain Eukaryota; kingdom Metazoa; phylum Chordata; class Mammalia; order Rodentia; family Aplodontiidae; genus Aplodontia; species Aplodontia rufa. Next base: position 17,912 of record PVKS010000817.1, on the reverse strand, counting down.
TGAAAGCCCACATAAAAAACTAAATAAAATCAATCTCTCTCTCTCTCTCTTTCTCTCTCTCACTGTACTTCTGTCTCTAAAAGAATAACAATAAATAATTTGAATTCTGAGGTGGGTGTGGTATTGCACTCCTGTAATCCCAGCTACTTGGGAGGCTGAGGCAGGAGAATTGGAATTCCAAGTCCGGTCTGGGCAACTTAATGAAACCCTGTTTAAAAAAAAAAAAAAGAACTAGAGATGCACCTGAGTGGTAGAAAACCCCTGGGTTCAATTTCAAATATAGAAAAAAATGAAATTTTGTGCCTGATGATTAGCAAATCAGAAATCTAGTTTGCAGAATCCTTCAACTGCAGGTGACCACCCTTTGCGCACACCCTAGCCTGATCTGGCACTAGCTGTACAGTGTGCTCAGTGCCTCTGGGCTTGGCTAGAAGCTGCCTTCAGGCCTGTTCCTCAAGGACGGGGCCTGGGACCTAAAATAGATGAAAAGATTTAGAGTTCAAGAAAAGACTGTTGTCCTCCAGCCTGTGGAAGAGAGGCCTCTTCCTGGAACGTGATTTCGGATTTGTGTGTGTAGTTTTGTTTCTGGCCAAACATAAGTTTCAAACTAGGTAATCTGTTTCTAATCATAATTTGGATTAGCCCTCACACTATCCAAATGTTTGTTTGTCTGAGGAGGCCAATCCCCAGGCACCAGCAAGACAAGACAGACCATCCCGAGAGCAGGCTCATTCTAGAGTCAGCAGGGTACAAGCGTGGCCTCTTTGTGCTCGGAAAGGACTGGAAGTAACCTTCTGCACAGCATTCTAGCTTCAGTTTGAGGGTTGTCCCTGCAGGTCACTGTTGGTTCTCAAGCAATTTGCCACAATCCCTTTCTACCACTGGACGTTTGGCAATGTCTTTTGGTTGTCACCATTGGAAGGAGTGCTACCTGCATCTAGTGGGTAGAAGCCAGGGATGCTGCTAAACATCTTAAAATGTACATAACAGTCCCCATAACAAAGAATTACCTGTCCCCCAAATGGCAGTTATACCCTGAATTACAGCCAGATTTAACTAAAACTGTACCCTCACCAAAGTTAGCTTGTGCCCTCTCTCCTGTCTGGAGTACTGAGTCAAAACAAGACCACAGAGATTGCTGGCAGATGATGTTCCCTCAACATTACTCCCTGTGGCTACCTCCTAAAGCCCTACTCCTAGCTCCATATCCAGCCCCAATGACCCAGACTGGCCATAGGGGCAAACCCCAGGCTGATGTGGTTCTGAGGAAAAGAACCCCTTCCCCCATCCCTCCCTCTTTTTCTATTTATAGAGTAATGATTGAGCCATCAGACCTAAGGTTCCCACTTGGGCCAAAGCAAGAAAGCATGGCGTTCTTTGGGGTGATTGACTTATTGAAGAGTTGGAATCTCTGCCAGTGTCCTTTTAAAGAGGGAACAGGGAGAAGAGTGGCGACCATTGCTCTGTATGGTTACATTGCTCAATTAGCCTTCTACAGCATTAATGATCTTACATAAAAACTAGGAATTGACCAGGTGCACAACTCCAGAAGCCCCATTCATGGGTTGCTGTGGCTACAGTGCCCCTGAGATGCATGACAGGTGATCCTGCTTCTTGAAGCCTCTTCAAACTCTTTCCAGTTCAAAGCAAATGAATAGTCCAATCTAGATTTTGCTGTGAGGCAAACCCTGAGTGACAGCTGCTTTTCTTTTAAGGACTCCTCAGCAGACCTGAAAGGCAACTATGAGAAGCATGCTCTGGCAGTAGCACACACCCATGGGGCCTACCACTTGGGACAGATGGTCTGACAAATGCTGTTGCACAAGTGTCCTCCATTAGAACTGCCTGTTATGCTCCTTCCTGGCATCCCGTGCTTCCAGAAAGCATGTCGCACAACTGTGCAATGGCTCAGCTATTTGCCCGATTGTTTACCATTTGTCTGCCCCCTCCAGAGTAACTCCAAACCGGCAGTGCCCTTGTTTATTTTGTTTATGACCGTGTCTCCAGCACAAAGCCTAGTGCACACTAGGTGCTCAATAACCATTAGGAAGATGGATGAATGGAAGCACCATAGCGACAAAGAACGTGGATTCACATAGGTAGAGACATACCCAGAAGACCAAAGGCAAGGCCAAACAAGGTCTCCAAGTCCTGCTAGTCTTCCCTAAAAAGTTGAGAGTAGGAGTGCTTTTCTTTCTTTACTTTTTTTTTTTAAGTGAGAGAGAGAGAGAATCAATTTTAATTTAGTTTTTCATGTGGCATTCACTGCTCCAACACTTTGTTGTGTGGTGCTGGGGTTTGAACCCACATCCTTGTACATGCCAGGCAAGCACCGTAACCGCTGAGCCACTGCTCCAGTCCAAGAGTGGGAGTTCTAATGTGATGCCTAAGGACTGTGAAACTCAAGTGAGACTCAGTCTTATAGATCACAGCTGATGGAGTCAGCATCAGCTTCCCAGAAGGTTCTGTTCACTATGGAGGAAAACAAGCTAAATGTAATGACTTCCTGAGATGCCATGTTTCTGGGTGAACAGTGATGTGACATCATGGGTTCCAAGGGGCTAAGGATGTTCACAGTCTTCCCTGAAGTGGAGGACAGTTTCTTCCCTCAGGGTCCATGGTGAAATGGCCTGCAGCTGCCCCTGTGGCCAGCCTGGACCATTGGGGTTGGATATTGGGTTGTGGAGGAGCCACTAGGGGTATTGAGGGAACAGCATCTCTCCAGGCTTCTCCAGGGTCTCATTTTGATGCAGTAATCCAGGTAGGAGAGAAACTGAAGGCAGGTAGCACAAGCTAAATAAAGATAGCTTAAACCTTGGCCTCTTACTCATCCTCATTAAGAAAACTTCCTTGGATTTACAGTTCCAAGTAGACCAAGCATACAGTAGACCAAGCATGTTTCATTAATTTTGAAAACAACTTTTAAGAATCAATTTATCCAATTCTCAAATGTACAGTTCTTTGTGGGGAAAGTCTGGCATCTCAGGACTGCAATATGGACTAGGAACTGGAGAAGGGGTGGTCTGGCTAAGAGGCCTGTACCAGTCAGGGTGTGGGTGGCTTAGAACAGAGGGATTAATTCCAGGAGGCAGGCAACTTCACAAAAGGAAAAGGAAATGGATCCTCCTTTTTTTAAATGGTGTGCAAGAAATCTTTACATCATCATCCACACGTATGGTATACAGATAATATGGTCCACCCCTGTTGTATCCACAGGGTACAACATGAGGAAATTCACTCTGTTGTCATCATACTGTGTGTGCATGTGTGTGTTTTGGGGGTGGGGTGAGATTAGCTTAAGGATTTCAATGGAGATGTTGAAACTAGTTTGTGGAGCAAGGTGCATAAATTTGTATCTATTCCTACTTTTAGGTAGAAATTTTACAAGAAGAGATAACTCATTACTGTTTGAAAAGTGCTGTGAGATTCTCTGACAAAGGGTAGTTAGAAGCATGAGGCCTGACTCCTGGGGTGTGATTATGGCATACTTGAGAGGTGCTAGACTATTCATATGCACCCTCTTCTACATCCCAAACAGGAAAGTATGTACTAGGTGGGGAAAGAAGGGGAGAAGGAAAGAGGAGATGTTGGAAGAAAGACTGTAGTACAGCAGGCCCTCCATATCCACATTCATAAGTTCATCCAAGTGCATAACCCAAAATATAGTTTTTAAAAATTACATCTCTGCTGAACATGTACAGACTTTTTTCTTGTCATTATTCACCAGGCAATACCATATAACAACTATTTCTATAGCATTCCACATGCATCAGGTATTGCAGGTAAGCCAGAGATGATTTAAACAATAGGCTTGATGCACATGCTGAGCCATTTACATAAGGGACTTGAGCGCCCACAGAGTTTGGAGTGCTTGGGGACCTTGGAACCACATCTCCTGTGGACACTGCAGGCTGACTGTATTTCTTGTTAACCTGCAGGAAAGACTGCAGAGGGACCCCAGAGCCTGCACACAAGTTGAAAGTGGAATGAGGGCTCTCCCTTGCTACTCAGTGGAGTTTGCCCCCCTGTGAAGTTTGCTCACCCCTGCTATGATGTGAACTCTCTTGACTTTGTGGAGGTCTGTTATTTGTTCAAGATTTTCCAGTGGGGTTAATGACTTCTGTTGTGTGGTGGAAACCATCTTCAGCTTTTCAAGGGAACTACAGAGTTGTTTACTATTATATCATTAATATTGTGGGGCTAGTAATCATCAATCATTAAAATCCTTATTATTCTGTGCAAGTATCTCTTCTTCAACAGAGTCTTATTTTGGGAGGAAGGGATTTCTCTAATATCTGAAATCTAGGTTCCCTCTGAGACTAGCAGCTGACTTCTACTGCAGGTACCAGGAGTTGGAAGCTGTGCTGGTGAAATCTCAGATTCCACATCCAACTTGGATTCTGGGTACTCGACTCATACCTCACGTGACTCTGAGCAAGTTATTCAAGTATTTTGGAGTCACAACTTCCTCATCTGTGAAACAGGCTAGGAATGGTGTCTACCCTTTTGTGTAATTGTGAGGATTAAGAGAGTGACCGCATATCTAGGAAGTAGAATGGAGAATGCACCAAAAAGTTTTCTTAGCTACTTCTGCTTCTATTATTATCATCTGAGAAACTACAGGCTGATTTAAAGCGAGATATTATGATAATTACTTGCATAATTTGATAAAGTTGCCTAAAGAAACAAAGGTTGACTTAAAGCAAAATGCTCAAGTAGATAGGATTATTTTTGATGTTCTCTTACTTCTCTTATTCTTAGTTTCTCTTTTTTCCTTTTGGCTCTTCCAAATTTCTGACAATTTATCATGGTTCAAGGTTTTACTGATATCTTAAATGTATCCCCTACAAAAGCAAACTAACTGAGGCAGAGATTCCCTGCAAGGCACAATTCCTACTTTCCAAGCAGACTGGAATTTCAATTCTTTTTCCCTGAAAAGCAAAGGAATCCATCCTACAGACTTCCAAAACTTTGAAAATGGATTTCAGGGGCCATCTAGCTCAACTTCAGAGTAGACAAATGATTCACCCTTGGAGACAGGTATAGCAGGTTAGTGCTGAGGTGACTAAAGTCTTGAGTTAAGTTAGAAAACTAAGAGCTATGAATATGTAGCACATGGAGTATGCCTTATAAAACTGCTTCTGCTGAACTGCATTGTGACAACATGGCATCCATCTCAGAAAAAGATGTAAGATTGCTTGCAAAATTCACAGCGTGCTTTATGCTCTGAAGGGGAGTGTTGCTGAGTTTGCGTCCTGATCCTCTTTATGAAAACCCTTGAGGGGCCATTTCTTTCAGTTCTTTTTTTTTTTAAAGAGAGAGGGACAATGAGAGAGAGAGAGAAACAATTTTTTTTTTAAGAGAGAGGGACAGTGAGAGAGACAGAGAAAGAGAGAAACAACTTTATTTAGTTTTTCACATGGCCTTAGTTGCTCCAACATTTAGTTGTGTACGTGGTGCTGGGGTTTGAACCCGGGTCCTCGTGCTTGCCAGGCAAGCGCTGAAACCGCTGAGCCACCGCTCCAGCCCCGAGAAACAATTTTTATTTAGTTTTTCATGCAACTTTTGTTGCTCCAATACTTCGTTGGGAACGAGGTGCTGGGGTTTGAACTCACGTACTTGAACATGCCAGGCAAGTCCTGTAATCGCTGAGCCACCACTCCAGCCCCCATTTCTTTCAGTTCTAAGTACTGGGAATAACTGTTGCTTCTGAGACAATTGATTGGTTTTGTTTTTTAAATTTAATCTTTATTTAAAAATCATTATTGATATTTTGGATTAAAAAATAATGGTTTATTCATAACTGGTTTGTTTTCATTGGACAAACACCACAAACTTTTTATCCAAATTTGTAGCCCTCTTTGCCTTGGCTACTAGGAAGCTCAATGACAAATTTACATTCTATCTCTATGATTAGAAACCTATCACAAATTACAAAAGCAAGTTAGAGCTAAATTAGAGCTAAAACTCTGTAGCCAGTTTTGGTGAACTTTCATCTACTGAATAAAGGAGCTATGGGGCCCTTTTACATTCCATTCTATGTTGGATATTCACAGTGTACACAGTGGTATTTTAAAGGTTTTGAGATAACTGATAAAGTCAAATTGAAAATATCTTTTTATATATTATTTCCCTGTACTTGTAAAAGTTATTAGATTACAGAAAATTTTAAAAATTATGTCCTAAATAACTAGTTTTACATGAAACACTTTGGCAAATACTACCTTCTGATAATTTATAACCAAATCCTGTTTATTGGATTCATGACAGTGCAAAAGTTGGCACAGTTGATTCTTTCTACTTCTATGCAACAAGGAAAATATCCAAGCTGTATATATTGGGCCAGATAATTGATGAGGTTCCTTCCCACTCTAAACTTTGGTGATTCTCAAACTTTAAAAATGAAGAAAAGGGGCTTAAAGTATAACTTGGTGGTAGAACATGCGCTTACTAGGCCTGAAGCCCTGGGTTCAGTCCCAGAACCAAGAAAGAGTTGTTTTCGAGAATGTCTGTCTATTCCTATAATTAGACATTTAAAATTGTTAAAATGAATACTACACTTAGAAATTAAAACATTGTACACCATTTCTGGTGCTGTTTATGCACATGTAATCTAAAAGACTGCTTTTAAAAAATGTTGTTTTAGAAACAACCCCCAGGAGTGTTGACAAAGATACAAATTTCCTTTGAAAAACATCAAAGCCAGAACATATACAGTTTTCTTGAAGCTCTTGTTTGGTATAGAATTCACAATTCCTCCCTCTTGGCTTGATAAAGGTTTGTATAATGAGGTTGCTGCAAGTTCATAGTATACCTTCAGGAGATTGTGCATCTAGATTTATTTCTTCAAGCTTGTGGCCCATTCAAAGAGTAGATTTTTCATTCATGGTACCTTTGCCTATATGATCTGCCCTGCTCCATCCTCTATTAAAATCAACCAAATAAAAAAACAACATTAAGGACTTCTATACACACCCTGCTACATATGGAATAATCGGTACACATCCTAGCCATGCATGTTACCTGGAGGAGAACCTGGGACTTGTCTCAGATAACACATCCATCCCCTTGACCAGTGTGCCAAACCCAAGGAGAAATAGCAAAGCAAGATCACCTTCAAGGAGAAGTGACAGCTGCGAGAGGTGGTGTATGCCTGCAATCCCAGCAACTCGGGATGCTGAGGCAGGAGGAGCGCAAGTTCAAGGCCAGTTTCAGCAGTTTAGCCAGGCTCTAAGCAACTTAGTGAGACCCGGTCTCAAAATAAAATATAAAAAGGGCTGTGGATGTGGCTTAGTGGTTAAGCACCCCTGGGTTCAACCCATGGTATTAAAAAAAAAAAATCCAACAGGAGAGGGGATAGAGGACAGAGTGTGGAAAGGACTGACCTTAACGCCTAGATCCTGCGTTGATACCCAGCTTCTTCAGCAGCCTACTGAACGTGTCACCTTCCTCTCTGTGCATGCCCTTGAGAGGGGTGGGATTGAGCTGTTTCTCTGCGCCACCTTTCTCTATGATTATATTTCCATTTTTTCCTCTCTGATGCCTTTCATTCATTTAATTCTGATTGTATGCCTACCATCAATCAGGCATTGTCACAAAAATGCATGTGCCCCCCGTCCTTGCCCTTGTGGAGTTCTCAGTGTAGAAGAGCACATGGGCACAGGAAACAATTCCCATTCAATGTGACAAAGACTCCAGAGGAACCATGTATAAAGACCAGGAGGCAGTAATAGAGGTGACATTTGAGTCAGGTCTTAGAGAATGTGTTTGACACTGATTTTTCCATTAATAGAATTACTTTTTTCTGCTTAATAGCAACCAGCTTGCTAGAAGAGGAAGTATAAGCCAATAACTCGCTTTGGATTAACTCAGGAGACTAACTGACAGAATCTATTAGCTAAAGGCTAGACTCATTTCAAGCAGTTCAGCAAATATTCAGACCTTAATCATTTCAGTTACTGGAGAACAATGCCATCTTGAAAGTGGACTCTCTGGAACTGACCCTCAAGTTTCCCTGATATAAAGATGTTCGAGGGATGGTCTTCAACTTTGGAAATTCCTAGAACTAGCTTTGCCTTATGTGCAATATGCCTAGTTTCCCAATCTCACAGTGTGTTTAAATTGTTGTAAAGAAGAAAATAAGATCATTACCAAGAACCGGTTTTAATTTAAATTTCAGGAGAAATTTTTACAAAGTATAAGTGAGATTAGCTGGATCCTTAGCTCTTCTGTTCCTGTGCTGTCACTGGAAGCAGATTAATGTCCTAGCACCGGGCAGAATTTTATGGATTTTTTTCGGTTACTTTTTTTTTTTTTTCAAGTTACTTTTCTGAGACAAAACCGTGGATGTCAACTGTTGGGAATCACTATTTTCCAGAAAGGTAAAGCTAGAGCATACCTGGCCTTGATGCCAAGGCAAGAGGCCAGGGAGCTTGCTGACAAGAATCACCTGAGAAGCATGTGCAAGCTTGCCTAGGAAAAAATATATACAAGAGATAAAGAGGATGTTAATTTGATGCCTTAATATGTTTGCATCTGTCTCTATTTGGAGCCAATGACTGGTTAGGATTACCTGCCTTCCCTTCTTGGGAATAAAAGCTGCGTGGTTTAGGAACCTAGTGCCTCTGTCCTATGCAATGGAGTGTCCCCTGGTTCCCCCACCTTTCTCTCAGATCCTCTCTGCTTTTCTTCTCCATACCATGTTGTTCCCCTTTCAGGATTACAGGACACCCCACCATGCTGCACTCAGCAGTCAACCATGTGACATAATCTTCCTCACTTCCCTGGTCCTATTTCTCTAATTTGATGTTAATAATAATAGAAAAACTTTCTCTCTTTTTTTTTTTTTTTAGAGAGAGGGACAGTGAGAGAGACAGAGAAAGAGAGGAACAGCTTTATTGAGTTTTTCACATAGCCTTAGTTGCTCCAACACTCAGTTGTGTACGTGGTGCTGGGGTTTGAACCCGGGTCCTCATGCTTGCCAGGCAAGCACCTAAACCGCTGAGTCACCGCTCCAGCCCGAAAAACTTTCTCTTCAGCAAATACTTTTTTACTTTACACTTAGCAATTCCAGTACCCCCTACCCCTTTGAACCAATTGAATTTAATAATAAGCTGTGTTTGCCTTTATTATATTGAGACCTTGATCATACCTTTTATCTTCCATCATGGGGTTGAGACAATATCTATCCAGCTTGTCTTCTAGCCCCCGAATTTAAACAGGACCCTCTACTGCTAAAACACAAGAATGAGCCAGGTATGGTGGTGCACACCTGCAATCCCAGTACTTGGAAGGCCAAGGCAAGAGGATGGCAAGTTTGAGACTAGTTTGGACAACTTAGCCAGACCCTGTCTCAACAAAGCAAAGCAAAACACAAAACCCCATGAGACTGGCAGAGCATTTGAAAGTAGTACCTAATTTCAGTTTCCAACATGGAACTTGAAAACTACTCTTTCAAGTTTCGATTAGGCATGCAAGTTGTTCTCCCCCACATCTATCATACCTGCCCTCATGGTATTTTAATGGTATCTGTCACTCCTGCTGGACCTCAAACTCTTTTAAAGCAAGGCATGTGTCTTATTTATATTAATATCCCATAGTTTTTTACATAAAGGAGGTCCTTAAGAAATGTTTGTGAAATATGGTATATTTTTATTCTGAAAGTTCATATGTTGGACAACAAAATGCAGGTTTCCCTGAGCCAAGAAATAAAAATCAGCAAATATCATGTATACCACTCTCAAAACCTGAATTCTCATAATAAGTTTTTGAATGGCAGCCCAAGGAATCTCCTCAAATGTGATCCACCCATGGGATGTAAAGATCCTGATTTACTTTGTGCTCAAATGGGACATTCTACTTTAGGATCTTGTATTTATGATCATGTGCTGTGTTCAAGAAAGGTGACATCGGAGATGTGAAGTAAGAGATCTTGATCATCTGTGGAAGGCTGAGGCAGAGTATTTTGGGTCTGAAATCCCAATAATGCATCACTACCATTTATTGAGCATCTACTCTGCCAGGTATTCATGCATATGGTCTCATTTATTTATTTATTTATTATTTTAAAAAAGAGAGAGCAGGACAGTGAGAGAAATAGAGAATTGATTTTATTTACTTTTTCATGTGACTTTTGTTGCTCTAATACTTCGTTGTATATGTGGTGCTGGGGTTTGAACCCATGTCCTTGCACATGCCAGGCAAGCACTGTAACCACCGAGCCACTGCTCCAGCCCCATATGATCTCATTTAATCCTCATAATGATCTTTAGGCTTAAAGGGGTAACATGGCTTCCCCAAGGCCACATAAGTAAATGTACCTAAATAAATCTTCATAGATTTGTGTGCTCCCCGCACACCTGGCATCTTCCTGTGTTCTGCTTTAGTGCGTGGGAAACTCTAGCATCTCTTTTCTATAGCCAACTTCTCTCTGAGTCCTGTTGATATTATGATCACCACTCTCTAGACTGCCTCTGTGCGTCCTCTCTAGTCCTAAGCACCATCTGGGTCTACCTGCACATCTTGGTAGCCTCCTTGCCCATTTTAAATCATTGTCCCATGCCAACCTTTGAGTAGAGTTCTTAGAAGTCACATCTGATCATACGATTTTTCTGCTGAAAAATTCTCCAGTGAGTTTTCTATTTACTATTCATTGAAAGACCAAGCTCCCCACCTGCTCTTGCCCTCACTGACCTCCTCAGTCTCTTCTCATTTTCTGGTCTTCAGCTGCACCGGCTATTGCCTGGACCCAGGATGTTTCTCCCCTCCCCTCTCCTAGGTTAGGTGGATCCTCAGGGGAGTTTTATGTGCTTTTCGAACTTTGTGCTTGTAAAAAAAAAAAAAAAATCAGAAAATCAGAAGCCACAGGAAAAAATTCAGCTGTGGATATTTATTGGGATTTGCTGCTCCTGGGCCAAATTTACTTGCACGACGACAGTGAGGACATGCAGGGGAAATAGCCCAGGACCTCAGTGGGGCAGCTGCTTTTATAGTTTGGGGAAAGGAAAGAAGTTGATGGGGATAGCCTCTTGGAGATTGGCTGGCTAACCCATCAATCATGGGGTATTCGTGAGACGCCATTGGAGCTTGTCTGCCAGCATCTTGATTGGCTGCTCTTTTCATGGGCAAGCTGCTTTATGTCCCACCTCCATGGCCACCATGGCCGCCATGGCCAAGTGGGCTGGCTGAAGCCCTGCCCCCAGCCAGCTGCTGGGGACCACCTGTGCACCTCTCTTTAACAGCTTTAATTTTACATAAACATGCTTAATTATTTGATTAGTGTATCTAGTTCTCCCAATAGTCTGTACCATGCCTGTTTTCACTCATCAGAGCCTCACCCTGACCTGAAATGTAGTGAACATGCGGTATTTGTTGAGTAAATTAATTTTCTAACAACTGTTAAGCAGCAAACTAGAATTTAACCTCAAAAGTGTTCCAAATCCTTGTTCAACTTTCTTCCTCATTTTCCTTGTCATCAGGGTGTGGCTAGGCTCCCAAAGGGTGAGTATTAGCAAGCAACCTCCTGTGTGGAGGCAGAGGTAGGAGTCTGGCCCACCCCTCCTCCTGGGCCTGGAATGTGCGGGAGGGGCTGTTGATTGACCTTGTGCTCTCTCAGCACTTTCAAGTGGCCAGCGTCCTTCCAGGCACTGCATGGAGATTCTTACAATGATTCTCCGTAAACCTTTAGGATTAAGATCTACCCCTCACCCCCCCACACCCACCTTTCTTCTTTTTAACAGATTAGAAAAAAGTAACAAGGACAGACAAGTTATGTAGCTTCCCTAAAATTGTTGAGAAATTAAGTGATGGAGTCCAAGTTCAAGCACAGGTCATTTGGCTCTAGCCCCACATGCCTAATCTCTTTCCCATCTCTGCTTGGATAACCTCAGTCCTTTTCCCCCCTTACCTGAGTTGGTCTCTGATTTTGGCTTCCCTTCTTTTTCATTGAAATCTGCACTCATTTCTTCTTCTTTACAACCTCTTTTCTCCCGCTCCCCCTTTTCCCTCCTCTCCTTTCTTCCTTTCTCCGTACTAATTCCATTACTTTTGAAAAACAGAACATTATTTACCTGAAATTTATATTTTCAGGAAGTTTTTCTGTCAGCAGCAAGGAGTTTCCTGCACACTTTGCAACTTTATAAGAAAATAATATGTAGATGAGAATGATAAATCTCTAACCTTGTGTGCTCTGACTTTTGTGATTGGCAAAGACCCACTTTTCATTCACTTCTGAGTTTGAACTTTGAGTGTCCACTGGGAAAGGTAGTGAAAGCAATATAAAGAAAGGACATAGCTGGGAATGGTGGCACACCCCTATAATCCCAGCGACTTGGAAGGCTGAGGCAGAAGGATTGCAAGTTTGAGGCCAGCCTCAGCAATTTAGCAAGGCCCTAAGCAACTTAGACCCTATTCCAAAATAAAAAATAGAAAGGGCTAAAGATGTCGTTCAGTGTTAAAGCACCCTGAGTTAAATCCCCAGTACAAAAAAAAATAAACAATAAAAAAAAGGATAAAGTTTAAGACTGCTGCTTTTTTACTTTTTTTCCCCATGTGAGAAAACCACTATAAATTGTGGAGATGCTTCTCAAACAAAATTAGATTCTGTTGCTGCCTGCTGCTTCCCTCTGCATTCTCATCTCTTTTCCTGAAACTGCTGAAACCTCTCTGGGACACTAGGTAATCTGAAGAAAGAAGAGCAAGTTCAGGCGCCACAAGTCCTGCAGAGAACTGAGGCTCCCTGATTTACATTTCTGGGTCAGCAGGATTTCACTTTCATTTAACCCCTGTACTGACCCTTGTTTTTCAACATATTGGCTCTTTCTGAGAGCCTGTGATGTGCTCAGTCCTGTCCTCTGGCAACCCAGAGCTTGCAAAGCACCAGCACCCTCCTTCAAATTTCCCAGCATCATCCAGATCTTTTCAGTGAGGACTTGGCCAACATTTTAAGCATCTCTGAATGCAGATTTTATTCATGTTTAATAAGGTAGCTTTGTGTGTTAATGGAAAATGAAATGAGTATTAGAAATCATATATTCAGATGTGTCCATGGCTACTAGAGCTTTGCACCTCTCTTGAGGTTGTTCATCTTTAATGTAATGAGAATAGTAATGGAGAACAAAGGATGTTATATTCTCTCTCTCTTTAGTGTGAGTCACGTTGGGAATCCTATGAAAATCCATACTACATCAGAAAAAGGGATGCGACATATATCTAAGATCATAGAATAAAGCCCGGTCTGCTATTTTATTCACAATGTAACTTCCATTAAGAAGGACCAAAATCCCAGCAAGACTTAATTACTAGTGCTGTGATTAAAGTTATAGGTCATTAGTTCATCTGGAGTGAGGTTCACTTGGTTAGAAGAACCTTGTGTAAAAGTAAAGGTGATTACAAAACTCCAAGTGCTGTACAGAAGCTGGTTAGAACCCAATGCTAAAACAACGGAGAAAAATACTGCTTTCTCAAGAGAGGTGTACCTCAATCAGTAAGGATAATTTTATTGCTTTTTTCTTAATTATAAAAGTAATAACAAAATTGTCTCACAACAAATTTTTTATGAGTAATAACATGAACATTATAGAAAAGACAGGTAAACAATGAAAACAAAATAGAAATCACTAATACTTCCCATTTCCAGAGATAACCACTGATAGCATGAATATTTAAAATTATTTTTGGTGTGTTAATACAAAACTGAAACTGCTTTTTCACTTAATGCACTGTGAACATTGAATATTCCTCTGCCTTGTTGTAATGTAAGAATGTCTCATATTTAAACAGTCCTCTACGTTGGACATCTAGGCGGCCTCCAAGTTTTCGACAATGTAAATATTCATCTAATGAGCATTGTTATAGTTACATCTTTGAGCACATCTCTGATGATTCCTTAGAGAAATTTCTTGATACATAATTGCTAAGTAGAAAAATCTGCACTCTTTTAAGGATTTGAGACACATACACATGCTGTTTGGTATGAGTTTGTTGGGGATTCTGTAAAGATCTACATATATACCTTTCTAAAAAGGTGTGTGTGTAAAATCAATGTAAATCAGTATATACATATTGTGCATATATTTATATGTATGCATATATATGGTGTATATATTATACAGATATATTTTTACATGTATATATATATAGTTATGGTTCAGATATTAGGTATGCCCCAAAAGCTCCTATTTTTTTTTTTAAGAGAGAGGGACAAAGATAGAGAGAGAGAGAAACAATTTTTATTTAGTTTTTCATGCAGCTTTTGTTGCTTGGAGACTTCATTGTGCACATGGTGCTGGGGTTTGAACTCGAATTACTCGTGCATGCAGGGCAAGTGCTGTAACTGCTGAGCCACCACTCCAGGCCCTAAAGCTCCTATGTTAATGTAGGAATATTCAGAGGTGAAAAGATTAGATCTTAAGAGCTATGACCTAATCTGTCCACCCTAGCTTGAACGAACTAACTGAATGGTAACTTTAGGCACAGTTGGGCATGGCTGGAGGGGATGGTCAGTGGGCATGCCTTGGAAGGGTTCATCTCCCCTGAGGCCTCTCCCTCACTCTCTGTCTCTCTGCTTCCCAGCCTCCCTCCACCTCACCCCCACCTCGCCCTTCTGCCATGGTGTTCTTCTGCCCCACCTCTGACTCAGAGGGCCTACCAGAGACTAAATCTCTGAAACTGTGAGCCAACTGAATCTTTTCTCCTGTGAGTTGTTCTTGTCAGGTATTTTGGGCGTAGCGATGTAAAGCTAATCAACTGGAATCAATTTATCCTAATGTGTATACCATTGTACACTGAATCAATCTATGCTAGGGCGTGTATATCACTATACATATTTTTATATAGATTCCCCAGGATTAGATATTATTATTTAATTTTTCCAATTTGATAAGTGAAAAAAATGATTCCTCATACTTGTTACAATTCACACGTCTTTGATTCTTTTTTTTTTTTAGAGGAAGAGGGACAATGAAAGAGAGAATCAATTTTATTTAGTTTTTCATGTGGCTTTCATTGCTCTGACACTTGGTCGTGTATGTGTTACTGGGGTTCAAACTTTGCCTACACACACATGCCAGGCAAGCACCATAATTGCTGAGCCACCACTCCAGTCTCCACATCTTCAATTCTTAATGAAATTAAACTTTTTTTTTCAAATTATTATTGGCCATTTAAAAATGATTTATGTCCCTTGACCATCTTCATAAAGAATGCTTTATCTTTTTGGGAATTTGTAAGGTTTTTTTTTTTGTCTAATAAGGCTATTCATTCTTCATCATCTTTCTAATTTGAATTTTTAAAAAAAATCTACCGAATTGAAAGTGATGCAGAGATATCCTTAAAAAAAGAACAATTCAACTAAGATCAGTTAGGAAAACAAAAACTGTCCGTTACCATACACACCTGGTGATTATATGGGTTTATTAGCTTATACCTCAGTTGTTTTCTGGCAAATACTGCCAACTCAAAAGCCAGATAATACCATCTTTACAAATAATTGATTTTGTTTTGAGATAAGTCATTAAGTTAAATAAAGTAAAATTACCATTTTTTGAACATTAGCCAGTCTAAGAGACTCTATTGTCAAAGAATTTCAGTTTTTTTTAAAGAGAGAGGGACAGTGAGAGAGTCAGAGAAAGAATCAATTTTATTTAGTTTTTCATGTGGCTTTCGTTGCTCAGACACTTGGTTGTGTACGTGGTGCTGGGATTTGAACTTGCGTACTTGTGCATGCCAGGCAAGCGCTATAACCGCTAAACCCCCAGTTCAAACCACTGAACCACTCCAGCCCCAGTTAAAATATTTTTTTTTTTTTTTGAGAAAGAGAGAAACAACTTTATTTAGTTTTTTACATGGCCTTAGTTGCTCCAACACTCAGTTGTGTACGTGGTGCTGGGATTTGAACCCGGGTCCTCGTGGTTGCCAGGCAAGCTCCGAAACCGCTGAGCCACCGCTCCAGCCCCCAGTTAAAATATTTTTAAAGATTGATTTACATTTTCTTTTAATTCAACTGCTTCATAGGTGGGGTTGTTTTTGTTTTTTCTTCTATTTTAACAATAATCTAAATTGGGATGACCATATGTCAGAATTTTGTACTCCAAGATAGACAAAAGGAACTGAAGATTGAGTAGTGTGCTAGACTGGATAATTAAATAGAATTCGATGTTCGATGATACCATATTCCTCTTTAATTCTCTAGTTGGCTGCACGGTCTAGAATGAGTCTCTGCCTCTGCTTCTGTACTGAAGGAGTACTAGTGCCTCTTGCTTCCTGAGGCAAGGGGTTGGAGCAGAGGTTTGCTAGGAGATCTCATAAGCATGCTCTATTTCCCAAAGAAAGATGATTGGCCATTCAAAGTGTGCATGTGTCCTTACTACTTAAAAATATAATTGTGCTTAGTGTGCACACACATATGTATCAGTTTGCACACACATTTTGTTGCCTATTTGAAACCATTCATCTTTAAAAACATATTTTTTGGGTTGGAGTGGCTCGGCAATTACGGTGCTTGCCCAGCATGCACAAGTTCACGAGTTTAAACCCCAGCACCACGTACATAGTGAAGTCTCAGAGCAACGAAAGCTGCATGAAAAACTAAATTAAAAAATTGTTAAAAAAAAAAACAAAACATTTTTCAGTTGACCTTTCCGAATTGTAAATCGTATGTGTTAGTTTTAAAAATTCTAATGAGATTGCTATTTTTAAATTAGTGGCAGAAACTTCTCTTATTAACTAATGGAGATAATGATGGCTACCTCTTAACCCGAAGAGTAATTAAATAGGGCTGTCTGGTTCCTCTCATCTAGGAAAGGGCTGCTGTGTACAAGCAGAGCAGCTCCATTGCTTGCTTCCAGACTGTAGGGTGGGATGCAGGATAATCCTTTCAGTGATGAAGTTGGCATTTCCCATCTGTTGTACCTCAAACATAGGTTTCCTTCTCTCTACCAATCAGAAATGTAAAATCTTTGCCAATAGTTTGACCATCTGGATTTCTCTCATCGTACCCAGTTGTCACATCTGGAGAATCAGAGTAGGTCTTCGATGGATTTTTTTTTCCAAAAAAATATTACAAAATATTACAAAAAATATTACATTGAGACAGCCTCTTCAACAAATGGTGCTGGACAAACTGGTCATCCACTTGCAGAAAGTTGAAATTAGACCCATATGTTTCTCCTTGCACAAGAATAAATCAAAATGGATCAAGGACCTAGGTATTAAACCAGCTACCTTGCAACTGATAGAAGACAAATTAGGTTCAACACTTCAGCATTTGGGAGTAGGCAAAGACTTTCTCAACGTATCTCCAAAAGTGAAGGAAGTAAAGTCAAAAATCAGTGAATGGGATGCCATAAAGCTAAAAAGCTTTTGTACTGCCAAGGAAACAAAAGAGTCAAGAGGTTTCCTATGGAAATGGAGAGAATCATGGGCTATGATTCCTCTGACAAAGGTCTCATATCCAGAATCTACAAAATCCTCAAAAATCTCAACTACAGAAACACTAACAGCCCAATTAATAAATGGGCCAAAGAGCTAAATAGAAACTTCTCACCAGAGCACATTGATCAAGCCAATGAATACATGAGAAAGTGCTCTAAATTTCTAGTAATCAGAGAAATGCAAATGAAAACCACATTAAGATATCACCTTACACCAGTCAGAATGGCAAAGATGAAGAAAATAAACAATAATAGCTGCTGGAGGGGCTGCAGAGAGACAGGCTCACTAACACACTGTTGGTGGAGCTGCAGACTGGTACAGCCCCTCTGGAAAGCAGTGTGGAGAACCCTCAAAAAACTAGGGATGAGCCCACCATATGACCTTGCTATTCCACTCCTGGGTATCTTTCCAGGGGATTTAGAATCAGCACATTATAGTGACACAGCAACATCTATGTTCATAGCAGCTCAATTTACTATTTC
>PVKS010000816.1:66160-168379 GCA_004027875.1 Aplodontia rufa | reverse complement strand
TGAAATGACATGTCTGTGGTCTTCTGTAATGTTCATTTTAATTCAGACCAGATCTACCAAACATCCCCGGCACAAAGACTGACTGCTATTCTGAAATCTTTTTTTAAAAGCAAGAGTAGTGTTATGGAAATTCAACTGTGCATGAAAGGATCATCTGTGCTTTGAGACATAATCTCACCAAACTGGTACTACCTGTGTACTCTTACAACTTTTTCTAGCTATTTCATGAGATTTGATACCTTTTGTTGTAAGCATATGAGATTTCCATGTAGTTTTAAACCAAGTTTCTGGTCAATTATTTAAATGTTCATTGAAATAGATATTGCAGTCATAACTTGCATAAACAGACATCTTCTTAATAGTCTGATGAATGAATTTTTAAAATGAAGGATAAAAAGAATATTATAATATAAGCCATCCCCCATCTGCTGAAAATTGAGGGATGCAACATTTTGGCCCTGCTATGTTTTGTACAAGTACTTTCTGAGCTCCAAACATTGCACCCTGCTTTCTAGTAGCCAGTGTCCCTGGGGCTGTCCTGGGATCTGCACTCTGGCACATGAAATGCCCAGAAGTGGGGGAGCTTACTTCAGGTTTCATCTTTGAGGAACTAGTTATGAGAGAATCAATTTTATTTATTTTTTTCATCTGGCTTCGATTTCTCCAACACTTAGTTGTGTATGTGGTGCAGGGGTTCTAGCCTGGGTCCTTGTGCATGTCAGGCAAGTGCTCCAACCACTGAGCCACCAGCCTACCAGTTATGTTTTTAACAAGCCAGAGACACAGAACAGGAGGGATCAGCCTGGGATGGGTCTTTCCATTGGCTCCTTCCAGGGCAAGTGGCGCCTGCTCAGTTCAGCCTGAGATGTACTTGGGTGGCCTGCTATGAATTTCCTGCAGCCTTTTTCTCTCCAGCAACAGACATAGTTATGTGCGGTGGAAACCATTAAGAGCAGTAGGGGCTTTCCATCCCTACTGCTGCCCTGGAAACCTCGCCCTTCGAAACTGGGGGAATGAAAGCCTGCCACCAGCTCTGTGATCGTCCCCGAGATGCCACGCTGCCACTATCAGCAGCAGAGCCAGGGGACCCCCTTTGGGACTTCTCAAGATAGTGCTAGGAAGCTACCTCGAGACGTGGCACAGTGGGACTGCTTCAGGAAATGAAGCACATTCAGTTTGAACCTTTGCAAGCTGGTGGTATCAATGCTGTTAGTTTAAATGGAAGAGTCGGTTATAATGGGAGGAAATCACAGGCCCATGGTCTTCAGAAGGTTTTAGAATTTACCACACCACACAAATGGGTTCAATTTGCATCCATGACATTGTCATCCAGCGCTATCTCCCTGGTCGCCAGGTGATAGCACGGACATCGTCACCCAGTGTTGAATAGCACATCAGGGGAGCGTGTGCCCCGTGAGATGCCAAACACATCTCATTGCATGGAAGGTCAAGGACATCGTTAGAGACACGTTCATGGGGTGATGTTTGCCTTGCTGAACTTGAAAGCGCAGCTCACTTTAGAAATAACTTGAGGAATCAGCACTTTGGAGGGCTGTGGAAGCAGCTCAGTGGTACAGACCTTGCCCGGCACGCTCAGTTCCCTGGGTCTGAACCCCGACATCACACACACAAAAAAATTAGCAATTAGGAAATCAGCTAATAGCTTTAAAAATAGCTTTAAACTATTATGTTCGTGTTTCATTCTTCTGCTAATTTATTTAAACATATTTAGCAGTATTTCATCTCTGCATTCTTCAAGAAGTCAAAGTTCCAAAGAAAAATATTTTCTACTTTTAGCAATATTTCTAGATCAATATTTTTAGAAAGTCTCACAATACTTTGTTCTGTTCCTAGATGATTCAACAGGTGATCTTATGCATTTAAATTGCAAACAGCAGCAAAACTCCAAATGGGAAACTTCTAAGGGAGATGGCAAGACCCAGGGGTCCCTTTGGGGGCAGGGTGGAGAAGGCTTCCGTGCTGGGATGGAGGAACTGGAGCGTCCACCCAACCCATGCCATCAGCCCAGCTCCAGAGGAGCCGTGGTGTGCAGGAAGCACCAGCAGCTTCCTAAGGTTTCTCCTTCTCTAAGCTGCACACGTCCTGAAGTGGAATTGTCACCAGCTTACTATGCGCCTATTCCCCATCTTGCTTGTGGGGTACCAGTCCTGAGTCTTGGAGCCGGCCTTGGAGCTCCATTCCCTCCTTCCACCCATTGTGCCCACCAACGACCCCATCAAGGTCAACGTGAGCTCTGTCCACCCAGTCACTAGAACAGACACCGATATGACCCTGGACCCCTTGGACCCTGTGTCCAGCACAACGTCAAGTCCTGTGGACTCTGCCTCCTCCTAACCCTGCCTGAACTCAGTCCCTCCACTGCTGCAACCCCCAACCGCAGCCGCCACCTCTCAGCGGGTCAAGAATCTCCAAATGGCTGCCCCTGCCTCTCGCTTCCATTCTTAGCCTGTTCATGGAGACCATGATGCCCGGGCAGAGCCTCTCTGTGCTGGAACTCCGCGGGTCCTCCTGCCGCTGTGGTGATGCTCCCTGCCCTCCAGGCGGTGGCAGCGCACACATCTGCAAGTTCACTCTCAAGTTGAGCTGGGTGTTCTTTAAACTGCTCTGGTCCCTTGGGGAAAGCAGTCTTCCTGGAGCCATCCAGCAGTGGGGTAGAGTCTTGGCTGCACACTAGGACCCAGTGCTGGGGGGAGGCAAGCACGGCTGTGGCCCCTGGGCAGCTGCACATCTTCTCTGCAGAACTGAGGAGGGCCAGCTCCTGAGGCTGCGCTGGGGCAGTCGCCTCACCGTGAGAGGTGCGCAGGCCTTACCTGGGTGTGCAGAATAGGGTAAACCCATACAAAGCCATCGCCACCACACGTAACCTCCTCCTGTGACTGCGGTGCAGCCCCTATCCGTCTCATTGAAGTCCTACATCAGGAATTTCTGTGATTTTCATTTTCCAGGTCTTTATTTTATTTTTAGTTGACAGATAATAATTGTATGTGTATGGGTGCAATGTGGTGTTTCGGTTCGGATGAATACTGCGGAATAATCAGCACCTTTATTACCGCAAAGAGTCCTTATTTCCCTGTGCTGAGAGTATTTCAAATCCTCTGCACTTTGCCCAAATCTCCCTTGCCTGCCCAAGCAGCCCCAGCTCTGGCCCCTCAGTCCTGCTCTTGACCATTCAGATTCCGCATGTAAGTGAAAGCGCTCATTTGTCTTCCTGGGCCTGGCTTATGTCACTTTGCATAAAGTCCTCTAGGTCCTTTCTCATAGGACAGGATTTCCTGTTGGAGTCAGCAGCTTTTAAAGAGGGGAGAAAAAGGACTCGAAGGTCTTTAAATGTCAGATGTTGGCGTGGGCAGAGATTCGGCGTGCTATGCACTTGGCTCACTGCGGAGGACTCTGTCTCACTCCCAGAGCTCAGGACCAGGGTGCTGGACGGCTGCTTCCAGCCTCAGCCCCGCTAGTGCTCCAGCGCAGGCAGGGGCTTGGGCTCTGAGCAGGACAGCCCTTAGGAAACACTAGGGAGCAGCCTGCCCTGCGGGGCCCTGTTTACACTTCAGTAGATGACCCAAGGGGACTAGCCTGCTTGTGAGGAGCCAGCCCCACCTGGTGGTTCTGGCTGCAGCCTACCTCCCCAGGGGGCTCACAGTGCAACCCTCCCGTCTCTCAGCTCAGCAGCTTTAGAAAGCGTTTCCAACTGTGGGCCCCAGGGATTCCAGCACCCATGTTTTTCTAAGAGTCAACACCCTGTCCTGCCTGGAGAAGTCAGGCGATGGTGTTCCTATACACTCACAAAGGCTGCTTGAGCAGAGATTTCTGTTTGATTTAATCTATATCCGCAGCCATTCATAATTGAATAATAAGTCATCTACTGGGAAAGTCACCAGGGCATTCTGCACCCAGGCCCCCCTCGCTGCCGTCTTCTTCAGTACAGTACAGAGATTTTGGCCGAGCATCTTCCTGGATGGAGGTTTTTCAAGCCAGGTCACCTGGTGTGAGCAGCGTAGGCCACAGATGCCCGCCCGTGCCAGGGGGAGCTGGGACAGCCCCGATGGCTATGCTGGAGGACCCCAAGGTCTTCCCACCCACCCTAGGAGCTGGAGGACCCTGGAAGGAAGGGACCTGAAGGCTGGGTCTGCAGATTATAAAGGATGCTGCTGCCCGGGGTGCGTGTGCAATCAAGGAGCAGCTGTGGGCTCCGGTTCCCCAAGAGGACCCTGCCTGCGATGAGAGTGGGCCGCAGGGAAGGGTGCACCATGTCTGTACTCTCCTAGGTGATCATCGGACCCCCAATGCAAACCTACCCTCTCGCAGGTGAATCCCAAGCAGACCTCTGCAGTTCCTGCCACCCTGAGGCTGCAGACTGCTGTTCCAGCCACCTGCTGGAGCTCTGCAACTAGAGCAGAGCCCTGGAAGGATCTAGGATTGAATGTGCAGCCTTCCCTCCTTGTCCTCTCTCATCAACAGAGACCAGCATAGGAGCCACCTTTGACTGCCACTTCCCTCCAGCCCCCAGGGCAGAGTTACGGCTGTTGGTGCCACCAGACCTCCAACAGGTGTTCCAATAAACACACGCCCTTCATCACCGCCTCCTTGGCCACAGCCAGCAAGCTCCAGCTGCTGTCTCCTCTCTACTCATCCCCAGACAGCCACTGGAAAGATCTTGTAAAACCAACCAGATCATACAGTGGGTGGAGCGGCTGAAGTCAAAGTCCAGTTAGAGTAGATTCAACAGGAATTCTGTGGGGAACAGCATGGAGTCTGCTCAAACTTTTTGGAGAGTTTGCCTCTGGAAAGCAAATGCAGGATTTTCTGAGATTAAATACTGAAGCATGCTTGCTTGCTGATGGGGATGATCAGAGAGCAATGGAGCAGCTAGGGATGCAGGATATATGGGGAGTGTCTGCGTGGTTCCTCTCCCTGCTGTCCTGAGCAGATGGGATCTCATTGAGCTGGCTGGAGCACATGCAGCTTGCCCAGCTATAGGAGAAGGGCAGAATGTGTGCATCGCAGGCAGGCTGAGGGAAAGGTTTCCAGTGGACCAGATGCAATTTCTGATACTCCCTCAGTAAAGTAGAAGCAAGTTCATCCTCCGAGAACCAGAAGCCTAAAAATGTGGCAGTGTCCTCCAAGGGAGCAGAACACTTGCCTTCCCTCTGAACAGATCACAGAGCCTGGGACTTGAACATGGCTGGTGACTTTGTGACACTCAGATGTTAGCTTAAATGTCACCTCCTCAGATTCCTTACAGGGAATCTCCCTAACCTCAGAATCTGATGTAGCCACCCTTTCAGTCAGTCCTCTCCAGCTTGATTTCTTGCTGGGAGACATTTAGCTTGCTGATTGCCTGCTTACATGGTTGCTGCTGTATCTTTTACTAGAGCAATGAGGACACACTGGATGGATAAAAACATCTGAATGGGGGCTGGAGCAGTGGCTCAGCGGTTACTGCACTTGCCCTGCGTGCACGAGTATGCAATTTCAAACCCCAGCACCACGTACACAGCAATATCTTGGAGCAATGAAAGCCACACAAAAAATTAAATAAAAATAAAATTGTTCCTCTCTCTCTCTCTCTCTCTCACTTTCCCTCTCTCTTAAAAAAAACAAACATCTGAATGAATAAGCATGAAGTATTTGTTTTGCCTTGGGAAAATTATAACTATGGTGTCACCTCTCAGTTTGTGCAGGGGTTAAGTTCTGGGCCCCCTTGCAGATACCAAAATCTGCACAAGTTCCTTATGCACAATGATATAGTGTTTTTGTGCATCCTACACATGCCCTCCTGTGTACTTTACTTTTTTAAGAGAGAAGAACAGTGAGAGAGAAAGTGAGAATCAACTTTTAGTTTTCACGTGGCTTTCATTGCTCCAGCACTTAGTTGTGTACGTGGTGCTGGGGTTTAACCTGGGTCCTTGTGCGTGCCAGGCAAGCTCCATAACTGCTACACCACCACTCCAGTCCCCATCCTGCAGAGTTTAAATCATCTCTAGATGACTGATGATATCAGGTGTAAATCCACGCAAGTAGTTGTTATGCCTTCCTGTTTAGGGGAGAAAAACAGGAGAAAGTCTGGGCACGTTCAGTACAGACACAGTTTCTCTACTGTTTCTGATCTGCATTCCATTGAGCTCGGGGGTACAGAACCAGAGAGGGCTGACTATATGTCAGTGGAACAGAGCAGAACCCAGCTCATGCATATGAGCTTGAACCAGCCAGGGTTAATTCCTGTGTGGGAAGAGGCATGTATGCATGAGTGTGCATGGGTGTAGTGGAGCCGGGGGTGTCTTCTAGCCACGTGTACCCCACTGGACTCACATCTCTGTGCCCCGCTTGGCAAATAGCAGGTCTCCCACTCTTTGAGGCCCCTTGAACTTCCTTGAGGTTGGCACCAGTGTCCCCCAGGCCTGCCTCCCCCCACTCCAGAACTCAGGCAGAGTGGGCAGCATGAGCCAGTATTATTCAGAGATCTCTGAGACAGGACCTTCATGCTGGGAACCAGAAAAGCCACACTGTGCTTTCCACATCTTGAATGGACCTCTGACTTGGAGCTAAAGACCAGCTCAGAGCACCTGCCCGGCCCTGCAGAGGCTGAGAAGTCTGTCAACCCGCAAATACAAACAGTTTCATGATTTCAGACACACTCCTCTTCTCTCTCGGTGACGGCTTGTGTATATGAGTCATTCAGAAGGACTCTCTTTAGGGGAAATATTCCAGTTAGCAGCCCAACTACCCTATTTTGTCTTTAAAAACAAGACAAGCAAGTGAAGTATCTTTGCACCGGTGAGAAACAAGATGCCTGATGGTCCATTTGCAGAATGTAGTCTCAAGGTTCACATATAAAAGGAAGGCATCTGAGGTCGGGAACCAGGTGCTCAGAGACAGCACATTCTCAGACTCCTCATCAGATCTCCCGCTCTTTTCTGCACCCACCCCAGTTTTACGTTAGCCAATCACGCAGATTGTAGCCTTGCGCTCCTCCATCAGAGTGAAGGCTAGGTTGGAGATGTGAGCAGGCCGACAGCCCACTCAAGCGTGCATGCGCCTCAGATCTGCCCTGGGAGTGGACCTCCTAGAGGGTGAAGTCGGCCTTGCTCACCCACTTCTGGGCACGTGTTTGATTTTCTAATGGCACCTCAGGATTTTTAATAATTTTATTTCTAATGCACCTGTGTGTTCTGATGTGTGTGTTTCTCCCCTAAATCCCCGATGATGGTACCAAGGTGCTGAATTGCCCTGGATGGATCCAGGGTATCCTCCTCTAAAAGGAGAAGACAGGAAGTAACTGTGCTTTTAGCCCAGCAGCCCAAGGCTGCACATCCTTCTGTGATCAGGAAATCCTGAAATAGCAAACAAAGATAAATTTCAGAAAGCAAAGGGAAGTCCTGAGCAGGGAAGGGCTGCGCTCTGGGTAAAGCTGCAGATGGCTCCTCAAACCTCGGGGCACCTCCAGGGCACACGTGGGTGACACAGCATGTCCTCAGGGACCCTGTGACTGAGGTGTTTCTGCTTTCTTCCCCAGGAGAGATCAGAGTGGCACAGGGTCATCACTAACACCTGGGGCGCTGATTCGGTGACGTACAAGTTGCTCCTGTTGAGAAATCGGCCTTCCTGACCCACCCGTGAAGTGGGGCTGCAGGAAGCCAGGCTTCAGCATCCTCTGTTTTTGCTTCTTTAGGCCGCAGGAGAAAAAATAGACCCTGAAGAGGCTCTGATTGAGGACGAGGACTTCTACGGCGGAGACGGTGCAGAAGGCGAGTTGGAGGAGAGCACGAAACTGAAGATGTTCCGCAGGGTGGCCTCCGTGGCCTCCAAGCTCAAGGAGTTCATCGGCAACATGATAACCACAGCTGGGAAGGTTGTGGTCACTGTGTTGCTGGGGTCCTCAGGTGAGTGTCCCTGACCACAAGGCTCAGTCTGCTTTCGGTGAACAGCAAAGGGCACGGTGGAAGAGGAAAAGTGGAAGGAAGCAGCCCCTTCTTAATAACTGCAGTGCTGGAAAAGCAGCCGCTCAGACGAGCCACAGCAAAGCCATTTTCCTGCTTGGTTCGGTCTTGATATTTCTGGAGGGTTTGTGAAAATGAGCCCTGCTCCTCCAACCCTCACCCTAACCCTAACCCTGTTACTCATCCTCAGCAGGACAACCTCTCTCCACGTCTCAGGGACCTCCTTTCCTGGTGCAGGTATGAACTGCACCGTTCCTCCTGCTCTGAGGACCATCTGCTGCCACCGTCAGTCCGAGTGGCCTGTGAGGACACCCTCGTGGCTCCTAGCGTGTGTCTCTGCACGGAGGCATTGGAAATCTTAGTTGAACTCTCAGGATACGCTATTTTTCTTCCGATGCTAGATGGTAATCTTCCGGCAGACACTCACTTCCTTTAAATTTTGGCTGCAGACCGCTTATTCCATGATGATGTTATCTGCAGCTTTTCCTGCCTTCCATCCCACTGCCACCAGCACCGGGAACCCGTTAGGAGTGGACCACCCTGCTGCTGCCCAGGAAGTGGTGAAGATGAAGCACTTCACCGTTTTTAGTAGGAAAGAAAGACAGACAAGCGGGTAGAATTTCTCAGGACAGAGGGGCAGCGTTTCAGTGGACGCCTCTTTGCCACCGCCCAGTGGAATCGCGTGGAGACACTCACGCAGCAGCGGCCCCTCTTACGCCCGCCTTCAGTGGTAGCAAACTCCAGATCTCGCTGGCAGGACGAAGTTTTAGCGAGACTTCAGCTGCCCCCAGAGCTCAGAGTATTCTGCATCTTAGTGACCTAAAAAACAAAGTAAATCACCACAAGGACGTGCGTGTGCCCCCCCCCCAAATTTGGGAGAAGCAGGCACAGAAATGTGCAAATTCAGCTGGAACTGAACAGCAGGTCCACGCTGCTTGCTGTCAGGTCTTTCACTGCTCTTGAAAACTGTCCCTGCAGGGGTGACCTTTTCACAGTCCTTACAGTCTTCTGATTTATTAACTAACTGTGATTCGTGTTTTTAAGCCTCGTCCATGGCTGAAGGCCCCTGGAGGGTTACACAGCTTGCCGTCCCTGTTAGTCCCGGCCTTGCCTGACCGCCTTCCTCTCCCCCAGGGATGATGCTGCCGTCTCTGACCTCGGCCGTCTATTTCTTTGTGTTTCTGGGCCTGTGCACCTGGTGGTCCTGGTGCCGCACGTTTGACCCACTGCTGTTCAGCTGCCTCTGTGTCCTGCTGGCCATTTTCACTGCCGGGCACCTGATTGGACTTTATTTATACCAGTTCCAGTTCTTTCAGGAAGCTGTTCCTCCCAACGACTACTACGCAAGGTAAGAAAAGCCACTACGAGCGTGTAAGGAGAGGACCCTTACCCCCTGTGAGTGTGTAAGGAGAGGGCCCCTCCCCTGTGAGTGTGTAAGGAGAATATACCCTTCCCTTATGAGTGTGTAAGGAGAGGGCCCCTCCCCTGTGAGTGTGTAAGGAGGGACCCTACCCTCTGTGAGTGTGTAAGGAGAGGACCCCCACCCCTGTGTCTAAGGAGGGACCCCTCCCCCTATGAGTGTGTAAGGAGAGGACCGCCTCCCCTATGAGTGTGTAAGGAGATGGCCCCCTCCCCTTATGAGTGTGTGAGGAGAGGGCACTCCCCACTGTGAGTGAATAAGGAGAAAGCAACCCCACCACTGTGAGCATGTAAGGAAAGTGTTTCCCCACCCCCCGTGAGTGTATAAGGAGAGGCCTCCTGGCCCCTGTGAGTGTGTAAGGAGATGGTATCCCCACTCACTGTGAGCACATAAGGAGAGGACTCTCCATCCCCTATGAGTGTGTAAGGAAAGGACTCCCCACCCCCATGAGTGTGTAGGAAGAGAACCCCCCACCCCTGTGAGCATGTAAGGAGAGAGTACCTCCACCTGTGAGTGTGCAAGGAAAGGGTGTCTGCCCACCCTCATGAGCATGTAAGGATGGGGTATCCCCCACCCCTGTGAGTGTGTAAGGAGAAGCCCCCCTCGTGATCTTGGCTTGGCCCCGTGGATTTTCAGGGGTTCTTCCGGGTGATGGCAGCTGATGTGTGAAGCCCAGATCTGGGGAGGAAGCAGTCAGTGCTCTGATTTGATGGACAGCCAGGTCTAGGAGGGAAAGCAGGGCTCCTGGAGGTGGTGCTGGTATGGGTGCTGCCGTTTGCAGAAAGTGTGACAGACACAGATCTTGGCTGAGAAAAGTGATCCCTGAAAAAAAGTTCACCCCAAAAACTAATGAGGACACGTCTCAAGCGTCCCGCCAGGAAGAGCTCTCAATAAACGCTCAAAGAAACTCGGCATCAGAATCATAAAGAGCAGGGCCCAGTGGTGCGTGCCTGTGATCCCAGCAACCAGGGAGGCCCGGGTGGGAGGACTGCAAGTTCCAGGTCAGCCTCAGCAACTTAGCAAGACCTTGTCTCGAAATAAAAAATGAAAAGGGCTGGGGATGCGGCTCAGTGGTACAGGGCCCTGGGTTAATTCCCCTGTGCTACTACTAACAATAATAATGGGCTGATAGTTGATATTTAAAAATGCAAATGCAGAGTCTGCAGTGAGAGAAAGGGAAAGGTTTCTAACACTCTGCCTCAGGAGGAGGTCATGCCAACACTTCACTGTGCAAAGGGCAGCTGAGTGCCAGGGATCCAGCATCCCTTCTTAGAAGGAACCCGGCGGTTCTCAGTTAGAGGCCTCCTTCTTACAGGGTACAGCCAGCTGATGAAAGGCAGGGACCACAGAGTTGGAAGAGCACTTTATTAACCCATGATGCAGTGTTCATTTCTGCTCACACCCTGAGGTCAGTAGGTACCTGGGACGGTGGCCTGGATGGTGGGTGCTGCACGGTGACCCAGTGTGACATTACTGATCCTTTAGTAATTGCAAAGGAAAAACCAACCACACTTTGGCTGCCAATGGATAAAAATCAACATTGCCACAGATGAGACAGCCTGAGGCTCCATGGTGTGGTGCAGCCCATAGTGCTCGGTACCCTTCAGGCCTGGCCACAGCGCGGGCGTGTGAAGGAGAGAAAGTGGGTTACACGGTCCACGAGAAAGGCGATCAGGAAAACCCAGGTGGGGGTGCCCCAAGGCAAGGCGAGTGATCTGGTGTCTCAGGAACCGGCGTCCTGCAGAAAGGTGCATGAGGCACAGGGGACAAGAACTCCCCACAAGTCAAAGTGCTCGAGGCTTCCTGGGGCCAGACCGAGCGCGAGGCCAGCGTTTGGTGGGCATCGGAGAGCGTGGAGCTCCTGCTCGTTTCCGCGCCGTGTGATGGTGATGAATGTGCTGTGGGCAGAGCAGATGCCGTGGCTACAGAGCAGCATGGAGAATGAGGGACATTGTGTCCTGACATCTGCAGCAGCGAAGGTGAGGGAGAGAGGGAGCAGGGGGAAGACTCCGTTGCTCAAGCCAGAGGGTCAGAATAGGGCGATTCCTTGTCCTATTTGAACTTCATATTTTTTCCCTTTGGAAAAGTCCATAACTGAAGTTACAGAAAAGAAGAAGGGAACAGGAAGCAGGAAAGGATGGGTGCAGGGCCCACCGTCCCGAATCTCTTGCCCCTGCCCGACCCCGGGAGAAATGTGTTTTGGAAGAGTAGGGCTAAGAACGCATCAGCCGCGTAGCTCTGCCTCCTTCCCTGGAGGCTCCCGCATGGTTCTCATGAGCTGGTCCATCAGAAAGCACGGTGCACGGGTAGAATCTGGCCATGGAAGATGCTAGTGGCGGCTGCCACTGTGCAGTGCTAACACACATTGACCAAATCCCAAACCCCGTGACACGCAGTTAAAACGAGAGTTGGTGCCCAACACACTCGCACGGACTGGTTCCAAATCCAGGTGGCTCCAGCAGTGATAGCACGATTCCACCTGGTGAGAGAAGCAGGTGGCAGAGGCACCTTGCAGTATCTTCTCGGAGCTTATTACATAGGATTTACCTTAGGCAGGGCGAATAAGCGTCCAATTCCAATTCAGACGTCCATTCCATACTAACAGATCCTTCAGCTTTGTTTAGACATTTAGTTTTTGGTTTTTTAATACATATACAGAAAAAAAACATTCATACTCTTGATAGGGCTTACTTTCAGGGAAGACTTAACTGAGAGCATCAGTATCCCCTTGCCTTCAGCAAGTGTGGGGTTTTTTATTCTTCCTGCTAGTTAAGGATCTCTTCTGCCACCTAGAGGCCAGAAGGAGCTACTTCCTCCTCGAAAAAGCTTAGTCAGGCAAACTTTTTCTGTAAAGGTTCAGTTTGTATTTTAAGCTTTCAAGAAGTGGTTATTGTATTAAAGCAGCCCAGACATGATTTAAAAGACACAGGCCTGAAATCCCAGCTACTGGGAGGCTGAGGTAGGGGGATCGCAAGTTCAAGTCCAAGCCTCAGCAACTTAGGGAGGCCCTAAGCAATTTGGCAATACCCTGTTTCAAAATAAAAAGGGCTGTGAAGGTAGCTCAGTGGTAGAGTATCCCTGGTTTCAACCCCCAGAACATTAAGGAAGGAAGGAAGGAAGGAGAGAGGGAGGGAGAGAAGAAAAGGAGAGAGGAAGGGAGAGAAAGGAGGATAGAAAGATATAAAAGAACAGGCTGTGCTATGTTCCAGGAAAACTTTGCTTATAAACACTGAAATTTGAATCTCGTATTCTTTGCACATTTCATAAAATGATAGTTTTCTTTAGGATTTTTACCAGCCGTTTAACAATGTGAAAGCCAGTTTTTAGCTCCTAACCTGTACCAAAACAGGTAGGGGGGGCCAGGACGCTAGATTGCCATGCTATAGTGGGAATAGCAACAGCTCTCATAGTGTAATGATTTACCACGTCTGCTCACCAGAATACGGCAAGATTGAGCTGAGCCTTGCAATCTGTAAACTTCCTTGCTTTAGGTCCCTGCCCCCTTGACTTGGATATTGCATCGGGTTCCTTTAAATCTTAGAAGTTGGCATCTGCCATGGGCATTTGTCACAAGCTTCATAACCACAGACCTACAGCGCTCACCTACAGCTCCCGATACAGCTTCTTCTAGAATAGCCCGGGCAGTCTTTTGACCTTCTGGAAAGTTTTCAGATGGGCTCTCTGGTGAGAATTAGCCTTATTTTTAGAAACATTGAATTGATTTGCTTCCGTCATTATCAGAGGGCATGTTTGTTAGTGATTGTTTAGGAAATAAAGAACGAGAAAAGCACTTTTTAGAAATTGAATTCTAACTCCCAGAAATACTTGCTATTGACTTTTTGGTTCATGCTTTTCCCGTATCTTCCTGATGCCGGTTTTGTGGATGTTGGGTTCCTGTCCTTTCAGAGTCAAAGAATGAAACCGAGGGACACCGAGGCAAGCGTAGTAAGACAGACTTTATTTTATAGAAAGTACAACATAGGGAAAAGAGCAGACTTCCCCCAGAGTGGAGAAGGGGACAGAGCCCATAGGCTGCTAGGTTTGCCCTTTGTATAGGAAGTTCACCCTTCAATTGGCCATCCTCTCCTTCCCCCAAACCTAGCGGGTGAGAAATTCTGGTAGGATCCAGCCTTGAGTTTGCACCTCAGACATCATAGAAAGAATGTGATAGCTTGCTTAGCAGAAGGGGGTGTCTGCATTTGAAACCACCTTGCCAGACCCTTCTCATTAGCATGGGGGATGTCAAATTGAGCTTAAAGGGGAAAAAAAACTGGTTTTCCCTTCATTGACTCAGCATTCTAGCTACTCTGACAGCCTAACTTTTTCTATCTCATTTCCTCTGTATATATGTTTCTTTTAAAAACAAACCTGGGGGCTGGAGCGGTGGCTCAGAGGTTACAGAGCTTGCCCGGCATGAGCAAGTACTCAAGTACAAACGCCAGCACCACGTACACAACCCCAGCACCATGTACACAACGAAGTGTCCAAGCAATGAAGGGCACATGAAAAACTAAATAAAAATTTTCTCTCTCTCACTCACTGTCCCTCTCTCTTTAAAAAATAAAATAAAATAATAAAAAATAAAAACGAACCCATGGTCCTGCTGTGCACACCGCCCTGCCCTCCTCCCTGAGTTGCTCCTTCCGCCACTGTGAAGCTGTCTTCTGACATGAGCTCTTGACAGTTGGCAGAGCATGTGACACCCTCATCAGACACTGAGTTTCGATTCACTTTTACTCTCCATATGGTGCTTTGATAAGCTCATGCTACTTCTAAATCCAAATGACACTCAGGATGAATGGGCTGCACCCAAGCCACGCTCTATAGGCTCTGAAGGGGCCTGGACAGGGTCCCCAGTGCTGGGTTCTGTGGGGGGTCTGAGGCCACATGGCCCTGGGCCCAGGGCGTGTTAACTGACCAACAGTTTGCAATGCCCTGCCCTCGCCCATGCTGTGCTGAAGTCCCCTGCCTGTGTGCGGCACACATCCTAAGTCTCACTTTCTCCAGGGTGATCCTGTGTCCCCAGGAGATCATCTGCTTCTCTCCAGGTGCATCCAGACCCTGGTGGAAGTTTTCCACCACTTTCTTCCATGAGAGGACATGGAGAAGATGAAAAGGGAGCCTATTTCCAAGTTAACGTGGAAGCGTGGTGGTGCTGGGTCAGGGAAGAGAATGAGTGACTCCGGTC
Source organism: Aplodontia rufa (assembly GCA_004027875.1). NCBI lineage: Eukaryota > Metazoa > Chordata > Mammalia > Rodentia > Aplodontiidae > Aplodontia > Aplodontia rufa. The sequence goes on along the minus strand of PVKS010000816.1, from coordinate 153,813 downwards.
CCTGTGTGCACACGGGAGTGGTCTGCAGTGTCCAAAACCAACTTCAGAAACTGTTCTGGTCAGCTTTTCTGCTGCTGTGACTCAAGGACGGGACAAGAACAATTTTAGGAGGGAAAGTTTATTTAGGAGTTCGTCTAAGGTCTTAGTCCATAGAAGGCTGGCTGCATTGCACGGGGCTTGAGGTGAGGCTGAACACCATGGCGGGAGAGTGTAGCACAGGGCAGTGGGTCAAGGCATGCTCTGGGAAGCAGAGACAGACTCCATTTCAGATACAGAATCTGTACCCCAAAGGCACGCCCCCCACGATCCACCTCCTCCAGCCACTCCCTCCCTGCCTTCCCTTGCCAGTTAATCCCTATGGGGGGTAAAGGCTCTCATAGCCCAATCATTGCACCTCAGCCTTCCTGAGTTGTCACAATTGGAGGACACCTCATGTTCCAACCATAACTGGAAGAGTGATTTGACAGTGAAGAGTGTGTTTATGGGAAGGTTCAGGTACGATGCTTTAAAACAGGATTATTCTTCCCAAATCTGAACTGGCAAAGTCCATGACAGCCACCAAAAACATTAGTGACTACAGTCTTGAAAGTCCTCTGGAATGGTAAAGATTTACAAAGAATCTATATAAATAAATAGAAGACCCCTATTTACCATTAAAACAGCCCGATTAGTAGAATGGGAACTGTTGTTCTGACATTTTCCCTAAAAGGAAGGGCATGCAAAACAGAATTTGCCCTAGTTCATGCAAAGTGTCATTCTTTGTGGAGGTTTTGTCTTGCATAGGGCATCTCTGCGGACAACAAGTGCCTCGCGTTTTGAAAGCTGAAGCAAGAGTAGAAGATCCCAGTGATGCAGGGTTTTTGAGATGAGGCTGGATTCTCTGCTCCCACTGGCGAATGGAGTCTGGGCCGCTACAGATTCCAGCAACCAAAATAGCCCGCTTCTAGTGATTGCAGCCATTCCCAGATAAAACTGGGAATTTGGGTTGGCTGCAGGTATCTGCAGCCGAAATTGTGTTAGCAGCTCTCCAGCTAAAAGCTGGGTGTTGCAGCTCTTCCTGTGGTGGAGATTCACCCTGTGTTCTTGTCTCATGAATTTGAAGAATAAAATCCATGGACAATCATAGAAGGAAGAGTAAAAGGAGTAGGATTTATTTAGGAAGGAGAGCAGAGACTCCGCAAGGCAGAGGGTACCAGGAAGCAGGACACCGTCTAATGGAAGTCAGGCCAGGGGTTATATTGATTTAGGGTATGAGCATAATTAATATTCATGCAAAGTAGGCATTGAGAAATGCATCCACACCACTGGTTGGAAGCTATGCAAGACAGGTAGCAATTCTTTCCAAGTTCCCATCTGTGTCCACCCCCATGTCTTAGTTTTCCTCCCTCAGGGAGAAAGGAGTTGCTCCCACAGGTGAGCCTCATGGTCATTTGCATATGAAGGCCCTGAGCATGCCCTGTCAATCGCTCTCTACCTGCTAGCTCTTAGAGGGGCCCTGTGTCCTGACTACCCAGCCATTTCACTCTCTCTCCTAGAACTGTCTCACAGTTTTCCCAATTCCTCCAACCACCTGTGGGACTGGGGATGCTCACCTGCTCCTACCTGTAAGGCAGATCAGACTTATAACCCTGGGAGCACAGGATAGCTTCTGTCCTGTGGCCTTGCCTTCAAAGCGTGGCCGGCACTGGGTAGGAAACAGGGACTAAGGTGGGAAACCTGGCCCGGCCCACATTGTCAAGAATGTGGGGGTCCCAGAGGCTTCTTAACGCCTCTCCTGTGATGAGCTCCATTCCCTCTGCTCACTGGTGACTTCTATCACAAGTCAATCACTCGCTGGGCGGGACACCTTTGACTGCACTTTCTGCTGAGATGACATCAAAGGTCAACTTACCTAAGAACAGGTCCTGCAGGCCTCTCAGTTTCTTCCTGAGGTGTCCAGGCAGTTCCAGCTCTGAAGGAGATGAGGGAGGCTCCCCGCGGGAGACTGAGGCAAATGTCATCAGTGCAGCCCCTGGATCCCAGGTGCTGATTGCTCAGTCCTGCTGCCTTTTGCCTGTGCTGAGCCCCTAAATAGATGGGTGGCTTTCAAAACCCCTCAGGTTGCCCCTACTCCTTGACTGGCTTCCCGCCTGACCACTGGGCTTTCTCTAGATGGTGCACAGGACTCGCTAAGAAGTGGGACTGGTTTGCTCAGATTCAGTCTCTTGCCTTCCTGCCTGTTCTCTATTTTTCACTGTAGATTGTGAAGTTGGGAAATGAAAGGGTTGGAAGGAATGGAAAGTCTCCGGCCGTTCTGATGAAAATAGCCCTCTCTGTTAAATAGATACTGAAAGGGGAGTATGGCGCAAACAGCAAGAGAGGATCCAAACCTCAACAGATCAAGGAAATTTATTGCAGTAGCCGCAGGGACGCACTTTCCTAGTGCCACCTGGTTTTTGGATAGGTGATTTTTTTTTTTTTTTTTTATTGAATTGGGAGCAGGTCGGGGGCAGGGCGTCAAGGCAGGAGTTTTCTGGTTACAATAGGAATTTCTGTAAGCTGGAGTTTTTCCAATAAGGGCCCGAGTCAGTTGATTTCGTTAAGGGCCCAAGTGGATAGATTTAGAAACAGTAGGTAGGGGGTTTGCTGCCTGGCTCCTATGAGTGGCTCCTGGTGATTTTCCAAGCCATCGGATACTCACCTGATTGGCCTGGTTCCCTCTTTCATTCGCTGTTTCCATAAATCATAATGATTAGAAAGTGAATCATGCTTATTGAAGGCAAAGCTCATGTGTACGTGTGAAAATAACGTAAAATAAGATGATCAAAGACAGTGTGGCCCAGGACACTAGCATTTGGAGTCTAAGTGCTCTGTGAGGAATGAGGAGGAGGTGAAGGAGCAAGCATTGAAATCCAGCATTGCTCAGTACCTTCGTACTGTTTTATAATAGTCATAAAATGCCCATTGCATGTAAGACGGAATAAAGGCCTAATGAAGGACTTCGCCCCGCTGCTCTACCAGGACTGAGCCCTTGCAAGCATGGAGTGTGTCTCACACCCAGAGCCCTTAGGTTTGGCACGCAGAAACTCCAGAGAAAGAGGAAGTTTTCCTCCTGGAGACTTACTGGCCAGAACTGCACCAGAAAGAGCCTAGGCCTAGTGTGAATCCTGCCATTTGAATGCTCATGTGTGTAGATTAACTCGGGTTAACAATTTCCTTCCCCTCTGTGACACAAGAAGGCCCCGGGGCAGTGGTTAATCTAGAGCACTGTTTAATTTGTAAAGTCTAGGTCACAGGTTGATAGACAAACCCTTGGTTTTCATTTTGAAAAGAGTCTTAATGAGGACCTAGAGGCCTAGAGGCCACCTACTGACTCCATTTGCACCCATCTGAAAGGTGACAAACAACAGCTGAAGATGACTTGACTGAGTTCACACAGCTCTGTGGGAAATTAGCAACTCAAACACCTGGACCCTTGGGTCCATTCAGACACCAATGTGATCCCTTGGGGGCAGATGTGATCCCAGGGCAGTGGGGTGTCCTACCGGGCCTTGGACAAAAAAGAAACTTCTTCCAACCACAGAGGTTCTCTGCAGGGGGTGCTCACTGAGAGCAGCCACTGGTCTCCCTGCCTGACCTTCTGGCCCTGCTGTTGCCAGGCAGAGCACCTGGAACCTTATCAAAACTCTGTATCTCAGTTTCCTTATCCATAAGCAGACTTGTGATTGTGCCTGGCTGGGAGTGGGCATGTCACATGGAGTAGGACAACATATACTGGGTGTTTGGTAATGTAGGGTGCAAAGAAAAAGATCCCATGTTTCCTGGTGAATCAGCCAAAATGGTTAATGTTCACTCCCAGTTTGCAGCTCTAATGGTTGGTCCCAGCCTCGTCACCCATCACCTGTAGGCCCCTGAGCACATGAAGTTGTTCTTTCCTTCACAGGAAGTGTCCACCACTGCTCACGCACTTCTCTGGCTTCTGCTCTTCCCTCTAGAGCAAGCCCAGCACTTCCATGCTCCTTCCATGAGAAACAGAAGTTACCTTGTAGCAATTGCTCTCTGCAAGCTTGCTGTACCTGACCACAGTTCACACCTGTGGCCACTTCCCAAGGTCCTGGTCCTTGGGGCTATGAAGGCCCTGAGAGCTTGGTCCTCCCATGATTTAGCAAGCTCCCTACATATTGGGGTCCCAGAAATCCCTATTCAAGCTTATTTTCTCTCCCAGTTTCCTAAAACCTTGTGTTTAAGCTCCTTGAGATGAAAATAATGTAAAACCTATTTTTCCTGAATATCAGGTGACCACTAGAACTGAATGTCAAGTTCAGCCCAAAAGTTAAACAAGGCTGTTGTAGGCAGCCATGGCTCTTTAAATGCAGTGCTAGAAAATATTTAGAAAAGTGATACTTTTAAATTTACTTACTTGTGTAGGAAATTCAAGAATACCTTTGTCCCTGTGACATACAGAAAAACAGACAGTGACTCCAGAGAAGATGGAGAAGGTAGACCTTCAAACAAAGAAGTTACTTAAGAGTCCATACCAACAGAAGTGTCTGAAGTAAACCATCAGCCCACCCAGAAAAAGTAAAAGTGTTGGTGTGTGTGTGTTCTGCATTCTATTTTTCCACATTGCTGATTAGTGCCTATGATCGTACATGCTGGAATTTGTGGTTACATATTAGTACATGCAGATAATGTAATGGTATAATTTGGCCCTTATCACTCCCCATCACTTCCCCCTTTTACCTTCTTTGCATCTTCTGATTAATTTTGGTGTGAAATCTGCTTTGTCAGATATGAGGGAAGCTACTCCTGCTTGCTCTGGGGCTCCATTCACGTGGTATATCCATGTTCATCCGTTCACTTTCAGCCTGTGACTCTCTTTGCCTATAAAGTGTGTCTCTTGAAAACAACATATAGTTGGTTCTTGTTTTTTTAACCCATTCTGCCAGCCTGTGTCTTTTTTTGGAGTGTTGAAGCCATTTACATTCAGTGTTCTTATAGAGAGATGTTTAAAAACTCCTGCCATTTGGATTATTTATCATGTTTAATTTGGTCCTGAAACTCATTTGCTCAGCAACTCTTCAAATAGGTTATGTTCATTTGTGTGCTCTGGGGTTTTGTTTGGTTGGTTTTTATTCTGTGTGGTGCATTTCTTTAAGTAAGTTCTGCAGTGTCCTCTTAGTAGTCATGAATTCTTTTAGTGTCCGCTTTTCTTGGAAGGTTTTCATTTCCTATTTGATTTGGAAGGATTGCTCTGCTGGATATAGCAACCTTGATTGATAGTTATTTTCTTTTAGGACTTGGAACACATCCTTTGAAGCCCTCCTGGCTTTTAGAGTTTGTGCTGAGAAATTGGAAGTGATTCTTATTGGCTTGCATTTAAATGTGATCTGAGGCTTTTAGCAGTCTAGCCTTGTTCCGTACGTTAAGCATTTCAATAACGATGTGTCATGGGGAGATCTTTGATCTTCTCTCTTCAGGGTTCTGAATGCATGCTGCATCTGAATGTCTATCTCATTCTCAGAGTTTGGAAATTTTTCTGTTATTATTTCCCTGAAGAGGTTATCCATTCATTAGCCTGCATCTCCCAACCCTCCTCAATTGTAATGATTCTTAAATGTGGTCTCTCAGTGTTGTCCCAGACTACTTGCATAATCTAATCATGGGTACTTGCTTTCTTTTTCTTAATCATGCCTGGATGTTCAAGGCAGTCACTTTGTTTTCCAGCTCTGAGATTCTGTTTTCACCATGGTCTACTCTATTAAAAGACTTTCAGCTGAACTTTTTATTTGATTTATTATGCCTTTCATTTCCAAGATTTCTGTATGGTTCTTTTTCAGTATCTCTATCTCCTTTTTGAATTTATGATTCATATCCTGTTCTGACTTCTTTAATTTAGTCAGTTGCTTTTATGTGTTCTCTTGGAATCAATTGACCATTTAAAAGAGAGAGAGAGAGAGAGAGGACAGTGAGAGAGAGAAAGAGAGACTGAGAGAATCAATTTTTTTATTTAGTTTTTCACATAGCTGTCATTGCTCTGACTCTTAGTTGTGTACGTGGGTGCTGGGGTTTGAAGCCATGTACCTGCACATGCTGGGCAAGCACTGTAACCACCAAGCCACCACTCCAGCCCTGATTTTTTTTTTAAGAAGAGAGGAGGACAGTGGGGCTGGAGCAGTGACTCAGCGGTTATGGCACTTGCCCAGCATGCACGAGGATGTGAGTTCAAACTCCAGTACCACGTACACAAGGAAGTGTTGGGGCAACAAAAGTCACATGAAAACTAAATAAAATTGATTCTCTCTCTCTCACACACACTGTCCCTCTGTCTTTAAAAAAAATATTTAAAAATCATTCTTTTAAATTCTTTGTCTGGTATTTCATTTCAGCATCTGTGGGATCAGTTGCTGGTGACTTATGAACTTTAGAAGGTGTCTTGTTACCTTGTTTTTTCAGGTTTCTTATATTCCTGTGTTAGGTTTTATCCGTCTGTTGGGAGGGATTCCTCTTTCACTCTTGTGTGTAGGCCTTTTAAGGGCACAGTCTTCTCTTACCAAAGTATCCTAGAGTGATCTAGTTCAAGCCCTCCTGGCAGGAATGGTATCCACGGCCTTAGTGGTAACTATTTCTGATTTTGCTATAGCAATGGATGTCTGTGAATGGGACCTGAAGACTGACCCCTGGTCTTTCCTACTCGGAGTCCAGTCATTAGTTTGGGATTTTTGTCTCTTCTGTTTTTTTTAATATTAAAATGTACTTGAAGTTTGAGTGTCACTGATTAGTGCTGTCATTCAGCTGAGTTCAGCAGCAGAGTCTCCACCCTGTGATCTTGGAGTATCCCTGTTGGTTCCCCACACAATGTCAGAGGTCCAATCTTTGGCTGATTTTATAGCTCTGAGTTCAAGGTGAAGTAGAACATTAAGGTGGATAAGCAACTCAATACGGCAACGGGAAGCAGCAAAAGGTACTTTTTAAAGGTCCCTCAGTGAGGGGGAGATGTTGCGCTGCAGAGAAGAAGGAGCAAGGTTGGTTGATGTTACCAATAGATCAAACTCTGCATTCAGCAGTTTGGGCTGGGGAAAGTACTTGGAGGGTCCCAAATCCACCTTTGGGTGGAAGAGGATTTCACAGAGCAATTGGCCTGATTAATATGTGAGCTTTGGTACATGACTATCCCCAGTGGCTTAAAACAAATACAAATAAATAATAAGCAGCTTTCAGTTTTGAAGAAATTAGAGATTTCAGTTCATATCCAGTACATTATTCAGAGATCCAGTCTCCTTCTTAGTATTGAGAGACTTTGGAAAACAGTTCTACGTTTCGGGGCTGGTCTTGAACAGGGGCTGTGTGCCCGCTACAGCGTGTCAGACCAGTACCTGGTAGTTAAAGGGCAGCCAAGAAATGTTAGCTCCATTTTTCTTCTGCCACTTTTGTCTTTTTTATGGTTGTGTAAAATATTCACAGTATTTTTTTTAAATTAACACATGTTTAAATGTGAGGGTCAATAATTGGTATCTTTATGGACTGATTTCCCATTTATGTGCCAGCTAGTAGTTTAGTGAATTCTGACCCAATAAAATAACTCCAGCCTCCTCTTGTCTTAGAAGTCTCAATGGTGACCTTGTAACACTGATCCCAAACATCACGCCTGCCTCTGGATAAGATTAGCATGACTCAATTTCTTTCCTGGGTATTCTTCCTATAAAACAGAACATATGTCTTAAACAAAACTAAATTGAAGCTTTCTGTGTTATGAAATGGGGATAAGTACAATAACAGTACCTTTTCCATAAGTTTATTTTCAATATTAAGTAGTTAATTGTAAAAACGGAAGTGCCCACAAATAATAAGAACTATAAAGAAGCATCTGTTCAATAAACTTTGAAAAGGTTGCAAAAGTTATCTGAAGAGTTCATTAGGTTTTCAGCATTTGATTTGCACTTTAATTACAGGATGTAAGAATAGTCTATCACGTGTCTTCTGCTTAAACTCTGAGTTCAAACGTGAATTTTGGGAATAGGATTGTAGGTGCTGGTTACCTGTTTCAGTCACTTTGCCCGAGGCACTCTGCTGGCACATTGTACTTACGATTGTATTAAACTCTCCAAATTCTTCCAGGGAAGTGCTGTTCATTTTTAAGCCCATGCAAGGGCAAAACTGAGGCTTACAAAGGTTGAGCAGCCTGTTTATTAAGTGGTGGAAACAGGATCTGAACCCGAATCTGGTTCCTCCCCTGGTGCCTCACTAGCAACAGTGAGCATCGCTGCTTTCATGACATAGTACACATACATGCTCACGAGATTGCTCTGCCTTCCTGGACTGTTCCTGAGCCCTCCTCACACCACCTGTTCAAGTCACCTTCAAGGAACCCAGCCTTCGCACTTCCCCACACTGAGATGTGGAGCTCAGTAAAGGGATCCCAGATGAAGGACTCTGTGTAGTGTCAGGAAGCAGCCTAGCGGTCAGGCTACCACATGGGGATGGAGCTTGTCTTTTCAGCTGTGCACCAAGCACTGCTAGAGAGTCAGCTGGCATCTTGAGGTCCAGAACCACACCTAACTCATCTTTGTGTTCCCTCATCACATCTAGCATGCTGCAGGATCCATAAAATGTTTGTAAGTGGAAAGAAGGTTGCAAAATACGAAAGGAGGAAAGATGCCTTGCAGTTCAGCCACATTTTTCCTAAATTGGCTCCAAATGACAGCTCTTAATGGACATGTCACAAACATTGCCTGGGTGGTGCATTGAGGTTCTTTCAGTTTTGAAAATGAATAGCAAATTAGACATCACTTGCGGTAGAAACATTATCCCTTGCAGTTAAGATGACAGAGTGCAAACAATTAAATCTAAACAGATCTTTGGAGAAAAGGCATTTTAAGACAAAATGATTTATTGGCCATCAGTCCTCTATAGCACACGTGACCATCTTGTTTGTTAGAGTCTGGATCCTCATCCATGTTCTGGACTTTAATTGATGGCAGCAGCACCTCATTGAATTTCCAGTTTTATTGTAGATGAACCAATGGGCTGTGTCATAAACAATTTCAAGAATAAATATGCTAGAGTCCGTGGCGTATCCCTGCGTGGATGGCTTGAGTTCCGAATGCTGCTTGTGCGGTGACTTCTGCTGCTCCATCTGCATGCAAGTTCCAAGCAGCCACGGCTCAAGATTGAGAGATTTGCTCTGATTCTGGGAACACGGGTTCTTCGCCATTTCCCTGCAGAGTTTCTCCAAGGAAGCTTTCTCTTAAGAGAATCTAGCAAATGCTTTCATGAACTGACCATGCCAGTCTTTCATCACTTACACATGATTAGCATACTACTTTTCTTAATGGTTTTATTGAGGTCTAATTGATATGCAATCACCACACATAGTCAAAGTGCATGATTTGATAAGTTTTCGCATAAGCAGTCCCATGAAACCATCACCACAGTCAGCATAAAGAACACACCATTCTGTGTAACCGTCTGCTCCTGCCCCATGGTAACCACTCTGCCCTTTCGTTCCTGCCCATCCACACCAGGCCACCACCACCTGCTTTCTGTAACCAGATTCATTTCAATTTTCTAGGGGCACGCAGTGTGTATCTGGGGGCAGGGGAAGGAAGTTCATCTGGCTCCCTTCACTCAGCCAGAAGACTAACATTTACTCCTGTCATAGTGTGAGGATTTCAGTTCTTCTACTCTGATTTACACGCAGTCTAGTTGATCTTTTTCAATTCTGGGCATTCTGATAGGAATGTACTGACAGTTCATTATGGTCTTAATTTGCATCTTTCTGATGACTAAGGAGGCTGAGAATCTTCATGAACTAATTTTATGTTCATATTTTTAAGTGAAGTCGGTTAAAATATGTTACCTTCTTTGAAAAGAATTAGAACTGTTTGTTTTCTTTGTACTGTTTTGAGAGTTGTTTAGACAACCAGGATACAGCATTTGTCAGATGCGCATTTTTACGGGGGTTTCCCCTCTCTGGGAAATACCATTCCCTTAATAGCATCTGTGCTGGACCAAAGTCTTAATTTTGGTGAGGTTCACTCAATTTGTTTTCTGAATCATGCTTTCAGTGTGGTAGTTTAGGAATCTTTGAAAAATGCCAATATTAAAATTGTTTTTCATATTGTTCCTAGAAGTTTCATAATTGTTTGGAGGGCTATATTTTTTTATTTATGTATTTTATCTTTTCTGTTTTTGTGTTTGCCCATGATATCTAACTATTTTGAAATCACTTATAGAAAATACTATTCATTATCTCTGTTATCGTGTTTATCCCTTTCTTATAAATGAGATGTCCATTTATGTGTGGTTGAGTTTAAATATAGACTCTCTATTCTATACCATGATCTTTATTTCAGAATTAATCTGTTATTTTTTTGAAAATTCATGGTCATTTAGTCTATTGTAAGTCCTTTATGTTTCCATAAAAATTTTAGATCAGTTTATCAACTTTAGAACAGAGCCTTTTGATATTTTGATTGGAATTGTATTGACTCTGTAGAAAAAATAGGATTTCATTAAGTTTCTGGTACAAAAGCATAATATAGATTCTCAAGTAGTCAGGTCTTCTTACAGTTCTTTCAGCAATGTTTCTGTTTGTTCCTATTGATTTTTAGTGCATAGGTCTTTCACGTTATTTTCAGATTGTCCTTTGAGTATTTCATAGTATTAATGCCACTGTAAATGGTAGTTTTTCTTTCAATTTCTGACAATTTATTGACAGTACATGAAAATACAATTATTTCCGTATATTTATCTTGTATCCGGACATCTTTCTAAACACTTCTGTTTGTTCTACAAGATTTTTCTCTAGATTCCACTAGGTTTTCTGCATTGACCATGTCACATACAAATAGTTTACCTTCATCCTTTTCAACCTGGATACCTTTTCTTTTTTCTTATCTTATCAAGCATGCTAGAACATGCTGTTCCATGAAGTGCTCAAGATGAGGAACCTTATCTTTTCTCTCTCTCAGATTACAGGTTTTCAGATACTCTTTATCAGGTTGTAAAGAATTCTCAGATCAGGCCTGGAGTGGTGGCTAAGTGGTTACGGTGGTTGTCTGGCATGCACAAGGACATGGGTTTGAATCCCAGAACCACATATGTAAGTAAGTGTCAGAGCAACAAAAACCACATGAAAAGCTAAATAAAATTGATTCTCTCTTCTTTCTCTCTCTCTCTCTCTCTCTTTAAAAAAAAAGAATTCTCAGATCAGAGGCTTTGTCACATGTTTGTAAATGCTTATTGAGACCACCATCATTGTCATTTTCTTTTCTAATCTGTTAACATGGTGATTTGATCTTTGGATATTGGACCACCTTGGTTCTCCTAGGATAAGTCTCACTAGGTTATGCTATAACTGGGGTCCAGTTGGATAGTAAAGCATATATTTGGTTTCATTACCAGAACAATCACCACTGAAAGAGGAAGGATCCCCCTTAGATAGTGTTGGATCTGAATCAATAAAAATTTTGTTTAGTATTTTTGCACCCATGTTCATAATAGACATTGGTCTCTATGTGTATTGGAGTTGTGTTTGGTTCTGGTATCAATGTACAAACCTCAAAAATGACTTGGAAGTATTTTCTCAGCTCAGTGATCTGGGAGAGTTGATTTAGTGATATATATGAAATGTATATTAATGATATGTATTGTATATTAAGTATTTGGTGGAATTAAGAGTGAGGGACAAGGGCTGGAGTGATGGCTTGGCAGTTATGGTGCTTGCCTGGCATGCGCAAGTACATGGATTCAAACCCCCACACCACATACACGACTAAGTGTCAGAGCAAGGAAAGCCATGTGAAAGACTCAATGAAAACTAACTCTCTCTCTCTCTCTCTCTCACTGTCCTTCTCTCTATTAAAAAAACCAGTGTAAGGGACAGTGAGAGAGTGAGAGAGAGAAAGAGAGAATCAGTTCCATCCAGTTTTTCATGTGGCTTTTGCTGCTCTGACACTTTGCTGTGTATCCGGCACAGGGGCTCGAACCCGCATCCTCGCACATGCCAGGCAAGCACCTCAGCCGCTGAGCCACCACACCAACCCCTATCTGTTTCTTTTTGAATTTTGGTGGTTTACATCTTTTGAGGAATTTGCCTTCATGTGTAAGTTTTCCGATTAATTGGCATGAAGTTTTCAGTAATATGTGAATGTGGTTGAAGATAGGAAGCCGCAGGCCTGGCTGACAAGCCTCAGCACTCCCTGTCACCCAGACTCAATCTGCATGTGCGGTGGCAGTGGTAGCGGGTGCTCACAGGGTTTCAGAGGCACCTGAAACAGTGTTCGAGACACCCAAGGAACCCCTCACTTGGGGCTGGCCTCTTTCTCTGCACTGTGTGTGACCAGTCTGGTCATTAACCATGAAGGGCCTCACACTGAGTGGAGCCCGTATGCACATGAGAGCTGTCTAGGGAACTCACATCCATGTGTGAGAGAAATGCCTGCCCTCACTGCCTCCGCTTTGCACCCCATTATAGTGGCCATGGGTGTACTTGTTGAGCAAGGTCAAATTGTCATAAGGCAGCACAGGAGCATGGAAGACCCATTGGCCCTGGTTCTGAGTCACTTCTCACGCTGCATTCAGAGGTGAAAATGTATTCAGGCAAGGGAAAGAGACCACATACATGGAACATGAGCATTCTCTGCAAACCCCACGCATGAGCTACCACAGGCGTCCTTCACCTGGAACACCCTTCCCCGTGGCCTCAGTTTGTCTGCGGGCCCAGTCTTGAAGACAGCACACCGTCCAGCGGGTCCACAGTTGTCCTCTGGATGGAATGCTATCATAAGGCAGTATTCTTCAAATGCAGTATAAAGCCCAATTACAGAAGACTGGCAAATAGGTGAGACATTTATGTGCCCCCCAAACTTCAAAGCCACAATGCCCAGAGCCCAGGGGACTCAATGCAAAGCTTGTCTAAGCTTGAAAAAGCAACGTAGTGTGAGATCTGTCAGATTAGTTTTCTCGCACCCACAAAATCCATGGGTTTGGCATGAGCATGTGTTTAAGGTCTAAGTAAGAAACTAAGGAAGAAGGATGGCTAAACATTGGCTGTGTTTCCATCTGGTGCAATGAGAGGAGCTGGGAGCCAGGCTGGCAAAGCTCTTAAGTCAAAGGCAGACTTGTGCTCGTGGGGACGGGATGCCTGGAAATACAGGAACTACTGCCAGGAAGAAGGGCTTGAAGATAGCTTCAGTCTTGTTCTCACAGAAGCGTTTGCCCGACATTGAGGAAATGTCCTAGAAGTCTTGGAAATGTGAGCATTGATTTCTGGGGAGGTCTTACTACCCCCTCTTTTCCCATAGTGAGTCCTTGGTTTTGTTCATAAGCAAAAAATAGTCGTTGCCCCCACCAGGCTTTTTGACTGTACTTTGGACTTTTGGATTGGGAAGAGGTTTGGTCACCCTCCACCACTGGTCCTCAAGCTCTTCCCACCCCACTGTGTAAAGGAAAGGCCTCAGCCTCACGCTGGCACTGGACAGTCTCCTCACCTTGGGATCAGAGTTGGGGATGGCCCCTCGCTCCCAGGTGATCTGGCTCTGCCAGTGGGTGGCAAGGAGAAAGCAGAGGATGCTTTGATTTCTCCTGTTACCCCCTAACACCTCTCCATTACCATGACCTGAATTTGGAATTCAGGACCTTTAATCCAAAAACACTAATAGATCTTAACAATCTCCTTCAACAAAACAGCAGTGGTCTGAGCCAGGACCAGTGTTTCAAGGTTCCCACCAAGGGCCGCTCTTCTTGGCCTTCCCTTGACCTCCACCGGGTCCCTCTCCCTTCTTCTTCTTCTTCTCTCTCTCTCTCCCACCTCTCCCTCTGGGGGCTCCAGTAAGAACCATTCCCACTGCTGACATCACCTCTACCATGGGCCATAACCTCCTGGATGAGTGACTCCCTCTGACTCTTCCGGATTCCTGGCTTTCTCTCCACCACAGTCCTTGGGGGTCCCAGACTCCACTGGGCCCCTCCGCAGGTTTCTCCTGAATAAACCTGTGTTACTGTCGAGCCTCCGCTCTCCTCCCTCTCTCTCTCCCTCTTTCCTTCATTTCCTCTCTTTCCTTACACAGTCTCTTTGCTCCTTACCTCCCTGCCCCTCCTTCAAGCAAGTCCAGGGCAGCAGAGCCACTGAAGGCAACTGGGTTGGAATGGTGGGAGGCTGTGGCAAAGAATGACCAGGAAATTCTGTTTTCCCTGTTAGTCAGCTTTCCATCACTGCGAAAAAACGCCTGAGAAATCAACTTGAAGGAGAAGAGATTTATTTTGTCTCACGGTTTCAGTCCAAAGTCATTTGCTCCGTTGTTTCTGGGCTGGCGGTGAGGTAGAACAGCATGGCAGGGAGCGAAGCTGCTGACCTCAGGGCACCCAGGATGCAGAGAGAGAGGGAGTGGGAGAAAGGGAGAGAGAGAGAGAGAAAGAGAGACAGCCCGGGACTAAACAGTCTTCAACCACATGTCCCCAGTGACCCACTTCTTCCAACTCGGCTCCATCTCCCAGGTTGCCCACTGAGCCGCAAATCTGTCAGTGATGAGGTCAGCGCCCTTGTGATCCATTCCGCCTTGCGCCCCCCTCTGCTGCACTGGGGGAGGCTTTCAACCCAGGAGCTTCCAGTGGGTGCGTAAGGTGCAAACTGTAACCTCTCCAAAAGGGACTTCTGGTGAGCGTCACTGCATCCCAGACTTTCCCATTAGACTTGGAAATTCCAGAAGGGTCCTTGAGGGCTGTTGAAGTCACACCTCCCCAAAGCATCAGCATCAGCAACTTCTGCTTCAGTCCAGACTGCACATCTGCCTTCCCATGTCACCTTCTGGGTGTGGAGTCTTTAAGAGTCACTTCTGCACAGCCTAGTTCTCTGTTTAATATAAGAAACTAATCTACAGGCTGCATGTGGGTCACAGTGCCCATTCGCACCAGCAGAGGCAGCCAGGCCATGGTGCTCCATCCCCTGCTCCCACCCCGTCACTGCCACCCTTGGTGAACAGTCCCCTATTCCTGGTGAATCCTGCACCCTCTCCCATACCCCAGGGAGTGCTGAATCCCACCTGAAGAGACCCGGTTCACTCTAGAGACCGTGCCTGAACCTCACCTGAAAGCGGACACTCTTGCCCTCTTGCTTGACCGTGCCGTCGGGGTGGCGCTGAGCTGTGACCTGATAGGAGCTGTGTTTATGTTGCAGGAGTCACAACAATGGTAGTAGTCGTGAGCAGAACGTCTCGGGTAGCTGTCATGTTCTGTGCTGTTACTTTATCAGCATGATGTCATGTCTGCATCACCTCAATCAAGCGATTAGCAAAGTAGTGGGATTCAAAATGGATCGACAGGAAACGATTCTTGTGTGATCAGGCCTCCAGGTCCCTTTTCTTTAATGTACGATCCCACTTGAACGAGTCATGCCTGGGCCAGGAGAAACTGGGAAGGGACTGGTGGGTGGAGATGGCAGTGGGGAAGCAGAGGTCAGTGATGGCCAGGATCCTTTCAGTTCAAACGTTTATGATCTGAAACGGGTCCGCAAGCCTTGGATAGGGCAGCCAGCAGCTGGGGATGGGTCCCTGGCTCAGAGAGTAGCTTTCCTCACTGCTGACTCTTAAGGTCAGCTCTATAACTCCCGGTGATAGAGGGAAATTAGCGTCACTCAGGCCTCCCCTGGAGAGGAGGGAGGGGATTCAAGGGAGCAATGAGCCTGGGCGATGCTCCAACCCGTGCAGCTTTGATAACTCTGTCCAGAAGCCTGGGCAGCCGTCCCCAGCTGCAGGGAGCTTGAAGCACCAATGATACTGGCTGCAGGTCTGAGGCACGGCCTGGCAGTGGCTCCTTAGAGATCCTCACAGAGGGGTGCTGCAGAGGCCACCATGAGCTTGTGACAGCAGAGAAGAGGAAGCAGGAAATCAGCAAGCGAATCCCGAATTCCAGAATCAGGGTGCATCTTGTGCTGCAGCAACGGGCATTGCCCTGGACGTTCCCCACGCCCTCGCCACTCCACTCACCATGACAGATGTCCTCAGGCACTGCTTCCCTGGGTGTTGCCACGGCTCGGCCAGGCCCAGCCACACTCAGGGCTGAAATGCCTCTGGAAGGCAAGTCCGCCAACATCTGCCCGCAAGTCCCTTCTAAACAGGACGCAGGGTGCATGGTCCCAGGGTCCTGAAGAGGTCTCCCAGGGGCAGGCGGAGTCCACCCAGAGGGTGGGAGGAAGTCCACCAGGAGGAAGCACAGATCTTCCAGCCCGGCACCCACCCATCAGCCACCCATTTAAAGCATGCTCACCCCTGGGCCCCACCTGACTGGGGATCCAAGATTTCCAGAGCTGCAGCTGGAAACTATCATTTCAGCAAATTCTCAGGGTGTAAGAGAAACTGCAGAGGAAGGCACTTCTCATCCCATTGCCATGAACAGGCAGAATCACCTCTGGTCCCCAGTGGAGGGGACTGATGGTTTAGCCTGAGACCCCTAGGGGTCTCTTCCTTCTTCTGCCCAGACATTAAATAATAATAGTAAGTAACTACTCTCTCAGTTCTTACTGGGAAAAAAAAAAGGTCCCCTGTCCCTCCCTTTGGTCTGTATTAAAATGCTGCCTTGGTTCCCACTAGGAGCTCTGGGCACCAGTGAATCCCCCAACCTCTCTGTGCAAGAATATCCTTGTCTCCAAAATTAGCATAGTGATAGCACTCACCCTACCTCTTGAGGGTGGCACAGAGTCACTCTGTGTGACCTCAGTAAAATCAATAAAATGCAAGCACTGTTTTTCATAGCACCTTTCTGCACGTGGTGGTCCTTCCCTGCAGGGACCCTCCCTGCCTCCCAGTTCTGAAGGAGAGGTGGGCAGTGCTCCAGGGCTGATGAGGATGTTTCCGCGTCTGTGGTGCCCATGTACTCAGCAGTAGCTTTGGACCAGCACTGTGCTGATCCCTGCTCTCAAGGAGCACCAAGAAGTTCCGGGAGACAGGGAACCATTTCCCTGAGACAGGCGTGGAGGCTCTGAGAGCACAGGTCAGCATAGGGGTAGGGTGTGCCCTCCGCTTGCTCTGCTTGTGAGCAGAGGGTGGAGAGGAGGGAGACCCTGGAGGCCAGGATGCATTGTGAGAAGCAGCGTGGAGGGCAGTGGCTAGGACCAGGAGTGAGGCTTGCAGGAGAGAGAGGAGGGAACATTGGTGAGGTGGCTCTGAGCCAGAGGTCTTGGGGACATTGACCAGAACCTGTGTTTGTTGGGGGAGGGAGAAGGTGGGACTGGACCGCTGAAGGCCATAGAGATGGGCAATGCTCACTGGTGCCCCTCAAACATGAGCTGGCCATGCTCTCACACCTTGGGGTCCCAGCATGGCCAGGTACTGAGAATGGGCCCCTGGCACCTGGGATCAGGGCAACTCTGGACCTTAGATATTAAGGGCAGGAAACATGTGATGCTTCTACAGATGTGCAGGCCTCAGAGATTTCACCAGCATTGCCACCTGCATAGTGACAACATGGGATTAGGATTTGGCAAGGAGAGGAACAGTGTTTGCAGCTTACCATGATGCTGCCTGGGATCCTCCCTGGGCATCATGTCACCGAGGCTTGACAGTGGTTCTCCCATTCACCTGGCTCTCAAGGCTGACTTCACTTCCTTTTTTTTTTTCTAAAAAAAGAAGGAAAGAGAGAGGAGAGAATCAATTGTATTTGTTTTTCCATCTGGCCTTGTTTCTCCAATATTTAATTGTGTTATTTAATTGTGGTGCTGGGGTTGGAACCTGGGTCCTTGATACACCAGGCAAGTGTTCCAGTAACTGCTGAGCCACCGCTCCAGCCCGACTGCACTTTCTGTACAGTGTAGCAAGGGTCCTTCAGTGCAGGGACCGTTTACCCCTTGATGGACAGGGGCAGACTAGAGGCACCAACACCTCCGTCATTTTGTTAGAGTAGAAATTGCTACAGATGCAAGCTCGGCTTCTCATTTTGAGGAATTTTGCTGTCAATATCCAGTTCAGTCAGCAGGCATCCGGATTTTAGAGACTCTAACTGTGGAGGTGTGGGAGATTTCCATTATTAGTACTGTTTTCAGAAGATGAGGACAAGTTTCTATCCAACGATACCTCAAAGTCCTGCTTCGCATACTAAGCGTAGAGGTGAAGTCACATTCGTGACTACCTGCACTGCTGGTTTCACTGTAACCAGTGCCACCGTGCTGGTCACAGTGTGTCCAGGCTTACTTGAGGCAGCAATGTCTGATTTCTGATTCCTGTGTTGATTATAAACCTCTCTTAAAACAGTAATCTGGAGGTGAGTTCTCTCCACGAGGTTTAATTTTTGTAATGTGTTACATAGGATAGATTTTTAAAGTATTTTGCCTTTGGACAATGTCAAAGAAAAAAATCATAAAATTGAGATTAGAATTGTTTTTTTTTTCCAACTGATATACATCAAGAAGCACCTTCGACCTAGTTTCCTACGTGGAAGTAGGATTGGAGTTTTCATAGGGAAGCCAGAAGACAGGGGTAACTGACAGTGGGCTTCTCCAGGGCTGGTTTTTGTCCATGATTGCTAGAAAATCCACAGTACAATTGTTTGACAGGTGAAGCCGTTTCCTGCCCTTCCATGAGGGATGACGCAATCGCATTCTGGCCGTACTTAGAGAAATTAACTCCCCTCTTCCTGTTGGCTGCCTGATGCCCTGTGAGCTTCAGGGAGATGAGACAAAAGGGGGAAAGGAGGAACAGCAGGAGGAAAGGGAAAGAGGCAAATGCTGGCTCAGCAGGGAAAACTAGGCTTGGTTTTGATTTTTACAAGCTTAAAACACAGGAAAAATACATGCAAAAAGAAACACTGGGGGCTGCAGCGGTGACTCAGCAGTTATGGCGCTTGCCTGGCATGCACAGGTGCACGGGTTCAAACCCCAGCACCACGTACACAACTATGTGTCAGAGCATCTAGGGCCATTCGAAACACTCAATAAAAATTGATTCTCTCTCTCGCACTGTCCTTCTCTCTTAAAAGAAAAAGAAAAAAAGGAAAGAAATGCTGGATCCCTTCCGGGTGTGTTGTAAGAGCTTTTAGTAGAAAAATCTTTCTATCTACTATAGAAATTAAAATTAGGGCATAGTCAAACAATGGCAGAAAATGTCATGTTTTGTAAATCAGTCCTTAAAATTTTAATGGCAATGCGTGCTCAAAAAAAGCAAAAAGTCAAACTCATTAGGAGAGGGAAAGAGAATCAAGCTGAAGTTTCCTCTTCTCAGTTGTTCCTGTTCGTGATTCAGATCCTTTCCACGGGAGTTGGCCAGGCCTAGAGCAGGTGTCCCTGCCACTCCAGTTCTCACATGCTGGTGTCAGAGAGGCTTGGGAGGGCTGACCCCACATGCTCATAGCTGATGCGAAGGCCAGCCAGGACAGTCAGCCTGCTGTGCAGCTGCGTTTGATGAGGTCCTGCAAGAGGCCAGACTGCAGAGGGGTGGGCAGAGCAGGGGTTGCCGGGAGCTGGGGTTGGGGCAGGGCAGGCGGTCAGACAGTGAGGTGTGAGGTATGGGACACTTTTTAGGGAGGTGAAATTATTCCTGTGTTCTTATAGTGCTGAATGCATGACACTCATCAAAACCTCCTGAGCTTGGTAGCAACCGTGTAATCTGAAAGCTCAAAATAATCATTTTTAATAAAAATGACCAAAATGTTAAGACGCATTAAGAAGATCTTTTTTAAGAAGAGAACTTCGACATTTCAGAGGGCTAAATTCTTAACAGCCTCTGTACTTCCACATATGTTATCAAAAGCTCAATCCTTGTCCCCATTGCCAATCCAATAATGAGGACTTGGTTTAGAGAAGGTTTATTGCTTTTCTAACAAAGGAGAAACACAGGGGATTCGGGTCCCAGAGGCTGTGATTCTGCCCATCAGGGGGAACGGGGGGCTTTTAAAGGCCATTGTCCATGCATTCTCTGTCCAGAGTGGTCATTCACTTGTTAATTTGGTAGACAGTTATTTCTAAGGTCCTCCTTAGTCTGAATTACTTGTTCTTGAGGTGGGTGTGTGCTCAAGGACAAAGATCTCTGCCCCCAGTTGGAACAAAGGTAATCCTGTTTCCCCTGAGATTAGGATGGGGGGGAGATTAGTGAGAGGAAGAGAAAAAAACATACTGTTTTAAGAATAAGTCCAATGGCAGAACAGCAAGGGTCACATTTAAAGCAAGAGTGGGCCATCCACCGTTACACATATACAGTACCAAGTAATGAAACTGATGTTTCTAATTATGACTGCAGCATCTAAAATATCCCAAATACTTTCCAGATTACAAAAAGTCATAAGATCTTCAAATCAGGGCTGGAGCAGTGGCTCGGTGGTTACAGCACTTGCATGGCATGCGCGAATACATGAGTTCAAACCCCAGCACCACGTACACAAGAAAGTCTCAGAGCAACAAAAGGCACTAAATAAAAATTAAATAATATTTAATTAACTAAATAAAAATTATTTCTCTCTCTCTCTCTATCTCTCTCTTACACTGTCCCCTCTCTTAAAAACAATCTTCAAATCTTCTTAATATTAAGATACACTCTATTTCAAAATAGAGGCCTATGTGACCTCTGAAAAGTTCACAGATTTCAATCCAGCTGGGTTCCCAAAGTTTACTGATTGATTTGGTTTTGAAACAGATGTTGGTTTCCAGTTGGTTTATGAAAGCCACTTCCATCAAGCTATCAGGCTTCAGGCTGCTGGGCAACTCTTGGCTGGCCCATCCTTCTACAAGCACAGGAAAGAGGCAGGCAGCAAGAGCTGGGTGAGCCCCAGGTGCTCACTGAATGTAGTCGAAGGGAAGTATGCTTAGTGTCCAGCAGGAAGGGTGATGAATGAGAGCAGTTCCACCAGGTCCACCCGCCTGCTTCCTTCCATCCTTTCCAGGGCCTGGGACACAGTAGGAGCAAGCCAGTGCTCTGGGGAACCAGCATTTCTCACCAAGGGTCTTCCCCACCTGGTTCTCAGATGTCTGCACTCACCAAGCACAATGGGAAGCTTGCTTTAGTGTTATTCAAAAACATTTTCAAGCATCTGTCTCCTCTTGAAGAGAAAACCTTGATTACTATGATTGATTATACTGCTAATTCTACAAGCATCAATTATCTGGGTAGAAAAGTTTAGCTGTTTGTTTTGAATGATAGAGCTGCACAGGGTTCCGGATGGCTCAGCCACTGGGGAGAGACTTGAAGACTTTCCAGAAGGGACTTCTGGATGCTCCAAGTCCATGCTCATTAAAGTAGATCAGTGCCGGCCTACGAGGTATTCAAAACAGAATTCTGCACGCTAAACTCAGAAATTGGGAACGCAAGCAAAGCTGATGTAGCAGTGTGACATACGGTGACATCCCAGCGTACCATCGGTTTTCCGCTCCCTGTGTTTATTACGGTTTATAAATGTAACAGTCACAGTGAGTAAGAAGTTTTTAAACACAGGCCCTGGGGATGGCTTGAGAAACATGTTTTACAAGGCAGTAAAAGTTGTTATTGAATCTATTTTCATTACAAATCTTACACTAGCAGTATAACATTTATAATCAGTGCCATAAATCACTTTTGGATTTACTCATAATACGAGGAGAGGGCAAAAAGAGAAGATGGGATTTTCCTGAGATTCAAGAACAATGGGAAAGCAAAAGGAGAGAAAACAGATGTGTGTTTACACAGGAAATATTGTAAAGGCTGGGAGGCAGAAAAGGATGGGGGTGTGCTTAGGATGGTAGGTGGAGATAAATAACGAATATTTCCTGATTCCTGCACCCTGGAAAACTGTTAGGTTATAATGAGAGAAGAGATCAAATAAGGCAAGGTAGAAACACTAATATTGATGCCTAATCTGTTGGCAAATTAAATCTTGATTATTCAGGTTGCTTTTACGTACAACAGCCTGTGCTAAACATTTTGTTACTAGTGATGCCGGTGTTGTGGATGTCGGGTTCGTGTCCTCTCGGAGTCGAAGAATGAAACCAAGGGACACTGAGGCAAGCGTAGTAGACAGATTTTATTTTATAGAAAGTAAAGCACAGGGAAAAGAGCAGACTTCCCCCAGAGTGGGGAAGGGGACAGAGCCCATGAGGCAGTGAAGTTTGCCCTTTTTATATGACGTCCTCTCCTCCATCACTCACCGCTTCCCTGCCCCGTACCTAGGACACAGGTGCAGGGAATTCTGATCCAGTCTTTGATCCATGCCTCAGGCACCAATAGGAAGAATGCGGTTCCTTCCTTAGCAGCAGGGAATGTCTGCATCTGGGCCTGTCTTGCCAGACCCTTATTAGCATTGCCTCTCAGGAAAGAGGCCCATCAGTTAATTTTCTCCTCTTCAACCCACATTGTTCTGCCTACACTGCCTAACTTTTTCTTTCTCACTAGCACACCGTCTCTGGGTAGGTAGAATGATAACGTCGTGCTAATACGTGTGCACGAGAGTCAGGCAGGTGTTTCAAGGGTGTGTGAGGTGCTCTGTACTAGACTTCCTCCCATGATCAAGGAGAAACCTAGATCACAGGTAGGAGGCATCTGCAGACTTCGGGCACATGCAGTACAGGGTTCTGAAAGAAGAGAACGAAGCTGGATCCATCCGTGCTGATAGCCCAACTGCGTACCCAGGCACAGCACAGAGGAAAGGGGATCCACGCTGAGCCCCTTTCTGCAGGAGCAGAACTGGATTTGGACCAAATGCATGGTGTGCAATACGGGAGAGGAGCCCAGGCATAGAAGGTGCTCAGACCCCTGCACGGGTCATGCCGACTCTTCAGCTGGGCTGAGCTGTGCCTGCTCCAGGGTGCGGCTTCATGGAGCCCGGAGGTAAAGAGCAAAGGCTGAACAACTGTCAGCTCAACGCCCAGAGCTTAACGCAAGTGGAGAAATCCTGTCAGTTCACCCCTGAGGGTGAGGACCCTGCTGCTGTCCCGGGGCTAAGCCATGTTCCAGGGTCTCTTCTGGACTCACCATGACAAAATGTGGAAGGGAGCTGCTCGGACAAAGCTGATGTGCCAAGACAAAACTCACTGCTCCTCAGAGGACAAGGTCCAGCTGCTTGGTGACAAGAGCAACGTCCAGCATCCTGTTGGGAAGTTGAAAAAGCAAGAGAAACCCCAGTAGATGAGAGGGGACCTGGAAGCGTCGGCTCTTCCAAACAACCCAAGAACAGGGACACGGGGAAGACAGAAGCTGAATCCGTCAAGATGCACGGAGAGACAGGACGAGCAGGTGGAGAAGAGAGAACCAGAAAATACCATGGCTCAGTGAAGCCCCACTGAGCGGGCTCAAGGGAGAGCGGGCTCTGCAGAAGGAAAGATGGGCAGACTGCAGACAGGATGTAGAAGCCACCCAGGCAGAAGCACAGAGAGAAGAGAAATAGAGAGAAAAGAGAGAATCCGGAAACAGATGCCCTACCGCACAGGCTCACGGGGCCAGCGCAGTGGGACCGGGGGCCAGCGCAGTGGGACCGAGTCCCAGAAAGGGGGGCGCAGGAAAATGCATGCTAGGGAACAACGGTCAAATGTTTCCCAAGGTTGCTGAACGGCAGAAACCCACAGGTCCGAGAAGCAGAAAAACCCCAATTCAAATCAGCACCAAGAAAGTCCCTACAAGGCACAGCATGACCAAATTTCCAAATTCCAGTGGGAGAGAAAAACTTTAAAAGGAGCCAAATAAAAAAAACAGGCTGGGGCAAGGGAAGAGCAAACCAATGATCACAAAGGGCAGGAAATCCTGAAAGCTCTGCCGAAGGAAAAGGATCCTGAATCTGAGACTCTGCGTCCAAGAATGAAGGTGGAGGCAAATGAAGGCCAAGTAAAGAGGTTCTGGAGGAACAGGAGCTGGGTGCACCTGGCGCAGGCAGACTTGAACGACCTAAAGGACGTTCCCCAGACGGAAGGAAAACAGCTCCAGGTAGAAACTGCGGCCCCAAGTAGAACGCTCTTGACACGAGAGTCTGGCCTTTTCTCTCCGTCTGGACGAGGTTTTGTTGAAGATTTGTCTGGAGCTGAGTGGTTCCCTGTGACCAGATGCCAGCAGTGGATTCAGAGCAGCAGAGGTAAGGTAAGCGCCAAGGGGCAGGGCAGGGACCCACCCCCACCCCCACCCCCACCCACCTGCACCCTGCACGTTTGGGCTTTGTCTGGTGACACATTAGGCAGCGATAGAGAGTTCATGCCAGAATCCGACTGAGCAAGCAGGCAGCTTCAAGTCCTGCTCATCAGCTCTCTGGAATGCACTTACCTGTGTCCACCACGTTACTTTTCACATCAGTTATATACCTGCGATCTGAAATCTTTGATTCATGATTGATAATTCCTGTTACTTATTCAAAAAGTATCAGTGCAGATGCTCCTGAGGCCACCATCTTAATAATTGTGCACATCGGCCGTGTATAGAAACTAGTGTAGGGGCTGTGGAAATTACTGTAAACTACAGAAGAGGCATGAAAGATGAACTACATGACGTCATGATTGGCAGTCAAATAAGGAATACCGATGCTAAGCACACCGACACATGAGCATCTGCAAAATACGTCATTTGAGTTCTTAACAAGTTAGCTGCAGGATAGACAAGAGATGGATGACATAAGACATTACGATTGGTAGTTAAATGAGGAACACGAGTGAGCTGCCCCCAGCTGAGGTGGGTCTGGGAAGGGTCCCAGAGACCATGCACAAGAAAGCTCCAGGCACAAAGTCTCCCAAGTCCACCTGTAGGATTTGACAGCAGCTTAGGCTGATTCCTCTTTGCTCACTCCCTGTTCTGAAGGGGAGATTTAACAGCACTTAGTGACGTTCCTACTCCACTGAAGCACAGTAGGTGCAATTCTGTGGACCTATGAGGTGCTGCATTCCCACACGCTGCAACCAAGGACTAAGCATCCTAGGAATCCAACCAGAGAGCTGTACCACTGGGTAGAATTTGGGAAAGGTTTTTGTGTGTGTGAAGAGGGAGAGAGAATATTCTATGTATAAGAAAAAGCACAAATCAGTATGTAGACCACCACGTGAACGCGCCAAGGAAAGACGGTTCATCATGTCGTGCTCGTTGACAGCATCAGCAGATATTCTCCAGATGCATTGCTCTCCAAACAGAAGCTCTATCATTCTAGCTCACACCAATCTATACTTCGCACTTTTATACAAGGGAGAGTTTATGTCTATTGTGTAAGAAATCTAGTGACTAATTTCCCATCCACAAATAATGAACTGAGAAAGAAGTCAAGGAGGAATTGATCCTACACACACACACACACACACCCCTAGGAGTAAACCTAATAACGAGGTGAAAGACCTCAACAAAGGAAATTACAAGACACTAAAGAAAGAAATGTACGAAGGCACTAACAGGTGGAAAGACCTCCCCTGTGCATTTATTAGGGGAATTCACATTGTTAAAACGGCCATGCTACCCTAAGTGATCCAAACAGTTCATATAAGCCCTGTCCAAAATCCTAAAATGCACATAGAGGCACAGAAGCCCCTGACTAGCCTCGGAATCCTGAGCAGAAAGAGCAATGCTAGAGCCTCACAAACCCAATTTCAAAACACACTAGAGCTAGAATAGCAAAAGCATTGTGCTATGGCCTAGAACCGGACACACAGACCAGTGCCTCCCGACAGAAGTGCTAAAACGTGCATAAAAGACAGCCTCTTCCACAAAGGTGCGGGGGAACCAGACATGCCGCGTGGGAGGCTGAAACACACTGTTATCTCTCTCCCTGCTCAAAATCAGGCAAACCTTGTTTGCAGCCAGCAGAGAGCAAGCCTACGTGTCTAATATCCATGACCCAAGATGTACTTTAAATAATGAAAAAGCCTCGGGGTGCTTTATTGTACCCTTATTCTGCATTCTTATTTCCCAAACCAAGAGCCCTGAATCCGTGGACGCTGAGGTCCTCGCAGCTGCAAGGTATCTCCAAGGCTCTCGAACATGCTTCATCTCTGCAGCCTGTTACCACCTCTTTTTCCTTCTTTTTTAAAAGCAGGAAGTTTGCAATCCCTTAGTCTCTACTCCTGACATCACCGTGACATAACTTAGTGGCAGAACTTCTTAACTCAATTAAAGCCTTCAATTAGGAGGCCCTGCCATGAAGGCAGGGTGACAAGGCCTGTGCCCTCTTGGGAGGAAGTCAGAATCAAGCTGGGCAGAGAGACAAGCACACAGGGTGACGGATGCAACAGGAATTCAATATTGACCACCAGTACGGTTGTGTGGGACTCGCGGGCGCTAGGATCACTTCTCTTTGTGTTGTCCTTTTCCAAATGCGATCCTGGAAAACAAAAGGCTTAGCAAATTCAGAGAAGGTCAGACACTGCAGCAAACCCTAGAACCGGATTCCAGAAGCAGTGCGACACTTCAGGTACGAATTTCCCACCTGGGATAGGAATCTGTTCTGCAAGATTCAGTGTCTTCTGAATCGTGAGGAGGAACCTCAGGCCTCACGGTGTTCACCCTCTCTGTGAACCCATCCCTTGCTGTCCTACAACTTCCGGTAGCACAAAATGAGGTTCTGACTGCAGGTCCATGTGGAAATACACAGGATGTTCAGAGATTATTGCTTGGGTAGGAAATGCTGATGCGAAAAATGAAGTTCATTCACCCACCGCTTCAGAAAGTCGCTTTTGAATTTCTGATGGGGCAAAACAGGTATTTTTAAGCTGAGGTTGGGTGAGGTCATTTCTCGTTGATGTGCCAGGTGTGGGGACTTGGTGGCTTAAACCTACCACTCCACTTACATTATCCAAAGGACTATCCAGCTCACCTGGGTTAATCCTAAGAGTCTTCCTTCCTCAGTATACAAGAAATTTACATGAATTGCAAAATAGCTTTCCAAATTCATTTCAGGAATTCCACCTTTCTACATGAACTCAAGAAGTTTTCCTTTTTTAACGTATTTTATTTTGATTCTGATTAACATCTCTATATTGTGTATATAAATGTGTTTCAGAGTAAAATTTCAATACATTTTTTTCTTTCAAATGCTAACTACAAAAAAAATCTTTCAGTGCTGTAGAAAAGAGACCTACAATAAAAGCAAGTTCTAGTACAATGTATTTTTTTTCTGATAAAATTTAAGGATGTTCAATTCCTGTTTATCTTACTCTTAAAATCTGTGTTCAACAAAGCAATTCTTCACTCGCATGGTGAGAGGAAACAGATGTATCAGGGAGAGGTTTCATAAGCGAAGAACTGCTAGTCTTTGAGGACCGTGTAACTGAATGAAGAATATAAGAAAAAAATTAAAGGGGTTTACTTAGCAAAGATGCTAATGATGGAAAGGCATGGAAATCAGCACGTAGGTTTTATGCTTTTAGTAACATGGCTTCTTAGAAAAACAGTACATCAAAATTAATTTACAAATAAATCTAATTTTACACATTTCCCCATTGTATAACCAGAGACATTGTTATTACACAGAAAAAAAATAGCATTAAAAAAATAAACCATTTCAAGCTGGGCGTGGTAGCACACACTTGTAATCCCAGCAACTCAGGAGGCTAAGGCACAAGGATGACAAATTCGAGGCCAGCCTCAGCAACTTAGCAAGACACTGTTTCTAAATTAAAAAAAAAAAAAAATAGAAAGATTGGGGATGTAGCTCAGTGGTGGGGCATTGCTGGGTTCAAACCCCAGCACCACAAAAAACTAAATACATAAGTAATTTCAAAATTTAATAAGCCACATAAAGTCATTGTTCAAGGAAAATAATTAATTGCAAGCTTTGAAAAAACTCCAATTGCCCATAAATCAAATTTGAAAGAAATATATCTTGCAGAAATTCTACTACACAACATTTGACTTTCATTGGAGAACTGTAGGACTCTGTCCAATTTCAATATTTGCTCCATAATATCAACGCTAGCTGAATAACTAATGCTAAATCCAGCCAGAAGCAAGTTATTGGCTCATTTGGTTGGACTTGGTACCGTCGTACCACACACTTGGCCTTTCAAGAGCGCAGGGCTTAACAGGCTGGTTGGCCATTAAAATAGGATTTCTAAAAGGCATGCGAGCCTCAGCAATAGCTGCACCTCTGAAGCAACGTGTATAAGCCGGCTGACCCTGGCGTTGGTTCTATACACACACACAGGATTCCAGGGGGTGCGTGCTGCCGTCCATCCGTCACGTCTGTGCGCACCTGGCGATGGCGCAGTCACACACCCAGCCCAGGATGGGTTGACCTGTCGAGGGCCCACTGTTACTGCAGCTCTCAAGCGTCTCTCTGTTCTTCAACAGGTTGTTTGGTATCAAATCAGTAATCCAGACAGACTGTTCCAGTACCTGGAAGATCATAGTGAACCCAGAGCTATCCTGGTACCACCACGCCAACCCCATCCTCCTGCTCGTGATGTACTACACGCTGGCCACACTGATCCGCATCTGGCTGCAAGAGCCCCTTGTAAGGACCAAAGGCTTCCCTGCTCTTGTCTGCTAAGTGGCCTGGAGCCTCCAGGTCAGATGGTTCCTTCCTACTATCCCCAACTGGTGGGTACTGTATCCCAGTGGTACAGGTGTTCTAGCTACAGTGATTAAGTCAGCAAAGAGTGCTGGGCACGTGGGAATGCCAGCAGAACGAGGGCTGACAGCACTAGTGCTCTGCACAGGGCAGGGAAGATTCATTTTAATTGAGCAGGTGCTAAGGATCAGGCGCCATGGGAGGCTGTGTGCACATTCTCAGTCCACTACGCAACTCTGAAACGTGAGTGTTGCACCATCTGACAGCCAAGGAAAATGAGGCTAATAAGGTCCATTTTTCTGAAGCCACACTTAGTAGTGCATATCCAATTCCAGCCAGTGTTTCTCAAGCAAGCTAGGGTCCTGGAGCCTGCAAGCCCCTTGTGCTCACGGTGGTTGGAGCGCCTTCTTCTCCAGCACTCTTGGCCTCTGAGGATGTTATGGAGGTGGCCTAGCTCTTGAGTGCCCCAGGCCTGAGTGTTGTGGTCATCACCTTGCCTTTTGGCAGGACAGAGGACCAGCTTTTGTCCTGTGGGGTTGCTAACAAGGACCTGGTGCTGTCCAGAGGAGGACTGAAGCCCACATGGCCTCTCTCCTTTGTTTCAGGGGTAAAGCGCTCCTGTCCTCCTCTCCTTCCCTAAAGGACTGTGAGGAGCTCCCATATGGCAGCAGATTGGCTGCTGCAGGAAGCCAGTCCTGGAGGAGAGGGTGTCCTGGTGTCCTGCTTCTCCACCATCTGCAGGGGGCGCTGCTCAAGCCAGAAGAGCTCAGCCAATCTGGTTGAGCCAAGGTCCCCTGGCAGTCTGGCCTTCTCCTGGATCAATTCCAGCCCAAGGCCTGAGCACTTTTCTACTTTCCCTTTCCCTGTCTTCACGCCCACAGATTGGGAGATAGGCACATTCATTCCCTCCATCAGCATCCCTCTGTGTCTGACACAGAGCAAGACCCTAACAGGCCCACATTCACAAGGACCTGTATACATCCAGTGAACAGGTCACCAGAAGTGAGTGGCATCCGAATCAGATAGAGACCGTTACACAGGGCGAGATGCATCTCTGTCTAACCCTGGCAGTGGTGCCACCTGCAGACACAGCAATCTGTCTTCCCTCCAGTGTGGTGCCTCTTCCCTGCTACGTGGACAGGAATGGGAGATGGGGCAGACATTGGCAAGATTAGGGTCACTGAGACCCTCCTTGCCAGCAGGGTTCTCAAGGATCATCTTCCCTTTGGGACACCTATGACAGACGTGTTGCAACAAAATGCCTTGTAAGGTCAGAAGGAAGCGGGTCATCTTGCCTTACATTTTCTCCAAGTCTCTTCTAAAATGTGTGCCAATAAATCCCTTGATAATTCTATGTCCACTTACTCCACAAACATACGTATGAATATCATCATAGTCAGGTTTCTTGCCTCTGTGACTAAAAGACCTGACAAGAACAATTGGAGGAGAAAGTTTATCTGGGGACTCATGGATTCAGAGGTCTCAGTCTCTGGACAGCAGGCTGAAGGTGAGGCTGAAGATCATGGAAGAAGAGTGTGGTGGAGGAAAGTGGCTCAGGGTATTGCGGTCAGGAAGCAGAGAGAGACTGGGTAGCCAGATTCAAAATATCCACCCCAAAGACCCAGCTCCTCCTGCCAGCCACACCCCACCTGCCTTCAGTCACCACCCAGTTAGTCCCCATCAGGGCATCAACTCACTGATTAGGTTAGGGCTCTCATAACCCAATCATCTCACCTCCAAGCCTTGCATTATCCCACACTGAGCTTTTAGGGGACACCTCACATCTTATATAGGAAACTAAAGCGTAAGATGGGCATCTCCAGCTTCTGATGGAAATGATTTCCTGCTCCTGAATGATGTCTTGCACCATCAAGCTGAGGTGTCAGGTTACCCTGAGCTCCCAGTGCACCTGCAGCCTTCCCTGCCACTAGGCAGTCTCTCAGAGGACCAGCACAGGAGGGCTGTCCTTGCCCCCAGGCACCTTGTTCTGGTGGTGCTGCTGCAGGCTGCTTGGGGAGCAAGGGGCAGGGAGTGCTGGGACGAGAAGCTGGCCACCAGCCTCCAGGCAGCGTCAGAAGCATTAGCCCAGGCCTGCGGGTCTGGCAGATCCGGGAGCAGAGGGTGTGATGCCAGCATCCACATTTCAGGTGGTCAGCATGCCCCACGGCTGGGAAGGGGCTTTCTCCCTGAGGCAGTGTGGAAGGACACGATCTGATGATATAGGAGCTCCACCTTCAGGGAAACTGCCCACCACCGTGCGTGCTGAGGTCTATCAGACACGTTTGGAAGACAGGGAGAGAAGGGGCGTTAAGAGTCACGTGGCAGGTACTCCCCAGTCAGCCCGTCAAAAGCTGGAGAAGCCATTCAGCCAGAAGTGCAGGTGGCCCGTGCCACCTGCTGAGCCGCCCGGCTGGAATTCACTACCCTACACGTGCTCAGAACCCGTGTGATCATCTCAAGAAGGCAAAGCATCTGTTACAAAGCCCTTTTCGCAACAGTGCTGAATATCTTGTGCCACCTTCGGAACACTACCAAGAGTGTCAACAGAGTGGTTTTCCAGTCCTCGCCTAACCTACGGCGTTTAATACACGTTGAAGTAGCCTTCCTGCAGAGTGCCTGTCACTTGGCCCGGCTGCAGAGTCTCTCAGCTGTGCAGTGGAACTGTCCCAAGTCAGGGACTGCCTGCCTGAGGCCCCAGCAGGCGGGTGGCAACTCCCCCAGGGCAACTTCCCCTGGGCACTCCCAGCACACTGGAATCCGGTACCAGGTGGCAAGGCTGAATCTACTTCTTCCACCCCAGGGTCAGACATAGGCTAGGGTCTTTTCTATGGAGATGCCTTTGTTGCTGAGGCACCCAGGTGCTGTCTGTCCCCCACACTGTGCTGCATGGCCTGTCCCCAATGATTGACAGATCAGGCACAGGTCTCCTCAGGCCAGGTAACTGTTTTGTGCACCAGGTACGCTCTCGCTTGGTATTATGTGTGAGCTCTGGATGCACCCGCCTTTAATAAATACCGTCTAATTAAAGGCTTCCAGTGCTGATTTGCATGGTGACCCCACAGTCTTGAAGCCTCCGCAGGACCCACGGGCACAGTTGTCTCCAGTGCAAGAGCAAATGCACACCGAGAAGCCATGGGTGCCCTGCACTGGAGCGTACCAAGTGACGCCCAGGGCTTCGTGGGAATCAGGGCGCATTTGGTTTCCATGTTCTTTGTCAAGTACAGGACAGCACCTCTGTAATTTTAAGAGCAAGCTGATCAAATCCCATTTAGAGTACACACTAACTTTTTAGAATACTCTCATGGGGCAAAGATATAAAGCTGGGTCACCCAGTTCTGCTTCAGCAGCAGAGCTGTCCCTGTGACTGTTTCAGGTGCAGGACGAGAGGAGCAAGGAGGTGGACAGAGCCCTGGCTTGTAGCTCCGACCAGAAGACGGCAGAGAGGAGGCGAAGCCTGTGGTACGCAGCCCAGTACCCGACGGACGAGAGTAAGGTAAGCTGCCAGGAGCGGGCAGACTCACCTTGTCTCCTGTCTGATTCATGCTGAATTCCAGCCTCACAGTGTCAGGTGGCAGCTCAGGCTGCTCCTGGTTTCTGGAAATGGCCTGCTCCAAGGGCTTCTTACCCAGGAGCTCTATTCAGAGCTTCACACCTGGGTGCAGCCATACCCCACGAAAACACCTTATATCCATGACTGCTTCTGGAATCTCCTAATCCTACAAACAAAGAATGCTCTTATTTTTTAAAAGTCCATATTTAAAGCAAATTTTAAAAAAAGGAAGGAAACCGTAGGCTTGAGAGATGAAAGTTTCAATGCTGAAATACGTCACTGCAAAGAATCTCATTCCGTGTGGAGAAGACCCAAACCTCCCTGGGTGTGTGATTATCACCTCCGCCTTCTCTGAGGCAGCTGCGCTGCTGAGTCACAGTGTGATCCGCAGAACTCCGTGTAATGGGTGTTATGTGTGATTATAATTAATGCAGCCTTTTGACCATTCGTTGGCCATCTGGAATTCCTGTCCATCAGTGCTGTATCCACTTGTTCAAATGGCCTATCTGCAATGTTCTGACGACAGGTACTTATCATTCCTGGACACCATTTGGCTCCAAGCGTGTTACAGAATCGAGGAGCAGGTTCTAATTTATGGGTGGCAGGCAGGCTTCTCTAAGTCTCTGTGCCCGGCTCTCGGTGCGAACGTCCTGTGCCTAGAGAGGGCGAGGAAGAGAGGAGGTCCCATGAGGATTGACAGTACATGGGGCAGGTGTGGATTCACTGGAGGGTTCTCAGGGGCTCTCTTCTCTCTCCCTGCACCGGGTTTCTGATCATCTTGCCCATTTCACAAAACAATGTACAGCAACAGAGGACAGCCCACGTCAGAGCGAGGCCTCCACCTCTGGTGTGCTGAGCCCCCAGCAGGAGCCCTCCAGGTCACGCCTGCTCTGTGCTAACACTTCAGAGCTTTGCCTGATATCTGAAAGCTGGGGTAAGCACAAATCAGGCCTGGGGCACACCCCACCACACAGTGGTGGCCAACCACGCACAGAAAGCAAAAGAAATAGCAGGTCTCACATGAACATCCTTATGGACCAGAGTGAGTTACAGCCTCGTGCCACACTGTGATGTCCCCGTCTGTTCACGGGACTGTGGTCCCACGACGTTATGAGGACCTAACCAGCCCTCTCCCTTTGTGGCCTCAGGCACTCCTTGTGACTCTGTGAACGAGCACACTTATAAAATCAATTCAGTGCCACCTCAGTGTGCAGGTCCTGCCACGCCCAGGGGAGTGCACAGCAGTGTCCTGGGCCTGGAGCCTGCACTGCCCACTCCCACCAGGGCAGCAGTCGGTCCTGCAGGGCTGTACCCCTTTTTGTCTCTTACACCGTATTTTTGCTGTATATTTTTTGTGCCTCAATATGCACATGCCGGGGCTGGAGCAGTGGCTCAACAGTTCAGCACTTTCCTAGTATGCGCGAGTATGCGGGTTCAAACCCCAGCACCATGTGCACAACTGAGTGTCAGAGCAATGAAGGCCACATGAAAAATTAGGTAGAGTTGATTCTCTCTCTCTCTCTCACTATCCCTCTCTCTTAAAAACAATATGCAAGTGCCATCGTGTTAGGATGACCCACCGTGCTCGGTACAGCAACACCCTGAGCAGGTTCATAACCCAGGAGTGACAGGCTGCACGGCGCAGCCACGTGTGTCCAGGTTTGGGAAATTCACCTTCACGACCCTCACGCTGCAGCCCATTCTCCTCACTGTAGCTTCTCAGGATGTGCCCATCATCGGGTAATACACGACCATGTTCATGTTCTTAAACCTCAAGCTTGAAGAACATGTCCTTCCTCTGTGACAGAATGGGCCACCTACATGACACACCGCAGAGTCTGGTAACCGATCAGACAGGAAGCGCGGGTCCAGGCGAAGGTGCTGTGCCTGGGCTGTCTCAGCAGCACCCTCCCTTGAAGGACCAGCCCACGGACAAAGTGTGCTTGTTGCAATCTGGGTCTTTGGAAGATAATTACTTGCAAATAAATGAAGCCATTCTGCCACGGTGAGACCTATAATCTGCAGCTTGTTGCAAGTTATAAAATTTCAACATCTGAGTGAAAATTCAATTTTTGGAAAATTTTGTGTCCACCTCTGAGACCTGGAAATCCTCTCTATATTTAAGGACAATTTGGAAGAGTCTAATTCAAATGGTGTTTTTGCCAGCATTCTTTGGAAGTGTTTTGCAGTATCTAAATGCTATCTGAGTCTTGAATGTGCTCTTAGAATGTCACATAGTGAACGCGACTGTCCTGGGTGGAGCCGAGGAGTCCCCACTGCCTGGCAAGCGCAGTGGAGCCAGGGGTCCCACAGCAGAGGGCGGGAACACCCTACTGTGCTTCCAGGTCCACACCACAGGGAGCCTGCCAGGACTCTCCCTCTTTATCTGCGTAGGCTGCTAAGGCAATCCTCCTCTTCCAATCCCCGGCTAATGCGTTCCTCCTCCTCCAACCCTGTGCTTCTGTGAGGCCAGAGCTCTTGATACACTCAACCTCAGCAGTGTTATCACCACAGAGCAATAGCCAAAGCAGATGTGGAAATCCTCTAAGCAGACACAGGAACGATGCGGGACACTGTCAAACAGTGACATCTTCGGCATATGGGCTTTAAAAAGTACATCTATCCGAATAGTTGCCTTATGCTAACTTATAATGGAGATTTAGACTTTTAATGAATAAATGATTCATTAAATGCCTCAGTTTGAATTTCTTGTATGATAGATAGTAGACTCCACAAAGAAAAAGCACCCACCCAGTGCTTCTGAAGAATGTAAATGAGTCCTGACTCCAAAATACAACCAAATCACTGCACTAACTGTTGTTTAGGTGAAGCTCAAAGCACCCAGCACAAGTACAGATAAAAATTATTTTGTTGTGGACAATTTACAAACCCTAAAGTAATCTCAAATCTCTGTACAAGACTAGTTGTCTTGCAGTAAAAAAATAAAAATAAAAACTTTTATGTCTTGGAAAGCAGATATTTTCAGGATTCTGCAGATATCTCAGAGGGTTCCCTGAGCTTAAAATGGAGCAATGCATGCTATTAGAAGAAAGCACTTGAAAAACAGACGTTTTTTTTTTAATCATGTGGTTCAGGGTTGGTTATCCGTGATTAGGAGCACAAGCCGACATCCTAAGCTGCCGCAGGGTCGTGGGAAGCTCCCTCCACCATCCCTCCCTTATTCTCTGCATGGCGTTTCTAACACACCAGCGGGGAGCGGGTGTGCGGGAGTCTTGGAGCCACGGGCCCAGGTGGATACGCCTCAGCTCACCTGCTAACCTGCTGTCCCACTTTGCCTTTTGCAGCTTTTTTCCATGACCCAAGACGACTACAAGCCATCTGATGTTAGTATAACTTCACAATTATCATTGACGCTCGTGTGAGTGACGTAGAAGGGAAAAATGGAACTAGCTTCTTTGAGTATATTTTGTAGATCCATGAAAACTCTGTATGCTTTTTTCTCTTGCAGTAATTATATCTGGTTTGTTTGCTGGTAAAACATTGACTCATGATATGAGATTGAATATAATCACAGAAGATATATTTAGACTTTTTCAAGAGCCTTGCTTGTGGGGTTGTGTTTTAAGCATTTTCTCTGTAACTATGCTAATGATCACAGAATTTAAAACGGAAGTCTTGCATGTTCATGTTTATGTTTATCTAACAAGTTATAGTGCCGCAGGGACAGCAGGGGAAAGACCCAGGTGTTTGCACTCAGTGAACTTCAGCCTCACAGTTGGGCAGAGATTCCCAGAGGGGCACATCTGCCCTGAGACTGGAAGGACTTTTGCAGTTGCCTTGTGCAGACCTGCGTACACAGAGTGTGGGCAGGACCCGATGGGCAGGGCAGGGAGGGTCTGGAGGACCACACAGCCAAGGGCAGCTGGGAGGTGGGCAGTGGCAAGAGCTGAGGCAGGAGAGGGCTGCCCAGAGCAGGAAGGCCCATGGGCCTGGCAGTGGCATCTGCATCTGTCCTGGGGTGCATTGCACAGAAGGGCCACCAGATCAGGTGTGCCTGTCACCCCACTCATCCTGAGAAGACAGGCTTGGAGAAAATACGCCTGATTCATCCTGCTAAGACATGTGTGTGATCAACCACAGTGAGCAGCCTTCGGGGAGCTAGCCACTGTGGGTTGTGCATGGAGGACAGGTAGGAGGAGGTACGTCTACCCTGCGGCTGGCACCTGAGGTCACAAGGGCTCTCCCCCGTGCTCCTCAGCAGGGCCTGCTCGTGACGGTGAACGGCAACCCTGTGGATTACCACACCATCCACCCCAGCCTGCCCTTGGAGAATGGCCCCGCCAAGGGCGACCTGTACTCCACCCCACAGTACCGGTGGGAGCCCTCGGAGGAGTCCTCAGGTAAGCAGCCAGCTCTGGGGGCACCCGTCTGGCTCAGGGTCATGCATGGTAGCGTGTGA
Organism: Aplodontia rufa; assembly: GCA_004027875.1. Lineage (NCBI taxonomy): Eukaryota > Metazoa > Chordata > Mammalia > Rodentia > Aplodontiidae > Aplodontia > Aplodontia rufa. The sequence goes on along the minus strand of PVKS010000816.1, from coordinate 117,445 downwards.
GGTCCCCGATGTTTAAATGGTTTGTGCTTCCTCTTCCTGCTGCTGGAAAACTCCCTGCTGTCCACATTTAATTTAAACAGAAAAGAGAGGACATTTTGCTTCGAGACTTAGAGCAACGTGGAGCACCACAGCTTGTCTGGGTCCGCTGGGGGTTGCTCGAGAGCTTGCATTGAAGCTGGGGGCTGGCTGGGACTGCAGTCTCACCGAAGCCTCGCCCGTGGACAGTCCACCCACCTGCGTGGCTACGGCTGACCTCAGGCTCCTGCTGGCTGGCTGGCTGGAGACGTCGGTGGCTTGGCCCCCGAGGCTGTCTGTGAACAGAGGGCCGTGGCAGCTGGCTTCTCTCAGAGCAAACTAGAAAGACGCACCCAAGGCAAAAGTCGCAGCCTTCAAAAACGGAATCAGGACTGTCCTGTTGGTTAGAAGCCCATCGAGCGCAGGGGAGGGCATCCCGGGCAGGAGCCCAGGAGGTGGGAGTCTGAGCCCATCTTGGGGCCGTCTTCACCCCCACATGGAAATGGTCTTCCCCCTGTTTCTGAGTGTTGGAGGCCTTGACCCTGACCAAGCAGGACTTCCTGGCTCTGTGAGAATTCCAGAGGCTTTATTAGCTGGAAATATTCCCTCAGGTGTGAGCTAAAGGCTAGGCCAGAGCCACGTGTGCTACACTGCTGGGGACGCTTAGATGTCACGCATTTGCATAATAGTCATACCAAGTATTTGTCCATCTAGAGAAGAAAGAGGAAGAGGACGAGAAGGAAGAGTTCGAAGAGGAAAGGAGCCAGGAGGGGAAAAAGAGGGTCAAAGCCCACGCCATGGTCTCTGTGTTCCAGTTTATCATGAAGCAAAGCTACATCTGCGCCCTGATCTCTATGATGGTGCGTATCAGTGGGGCCACCGCTGGCCGCAGGCGTCGGGTTTGATCTTCTCAACGCTTTAGTGACAGTGGTTGGCTGTGTTGATCTTTCTTGGGGTTTCTATACTATAGAGTGTAAAACGGGGTCCTCTGTCATCCTCCCTTAATGTTAGCGCACTTCTGCTCAGTTAGCATAGCAAGGCGCACTGTCCTTTATCGCCAGCTTCATATGTGGACAGCTTTTCTGAAAGGGATGGAAGGAGCTCGAGGTTAACACGGGCTGCACTTGTCTCTCTGGACAGAGGAGGTTGAGCAGGTCTGACCTAAGCTGAGTGTGAGGTTCCACCCCAGCTGAACTGCAGCTCTCTGCCAGCTGGGGTAACTGGTGCACTGGGTAAAGTTATTTGGGTAACTGGGTAAAGTGCTCACCAGTTACCCTAGCACCTTCGCCAGTTTCCAGCCCCCCACTCCCCACCCCCACCCCCAGTGCCTGCCTCCACCTCCGTGGCCTCCAGCCTGGCAGCCTCAGGAATAGCACTTTGGCTAATAGAAGATAAAAGGAGTTCTCCCCGCTTCCTAGAAACTAACTTTCTTGGGAAATCGGATTCAGTTTTGAGAAACCTAAAGCTGTTATTTAAGATGCAACTCTTCCAAATCCTGTGGTCAATGGGAGACCCCATGGACATCTTCAATGACAGAGAATGAAAATTTTTACAAATCTGGGGGGAAATCATGCCCAGATGCAGCTATACCAGGCAGTCCAGATGCTTCCTGGGTAAACCTGCATAGAGCTCAGCTTCAGTTTCCAGTAAGGACACTCCACAAGGTGAGAGTAGGTGGGGAAGAGGGTCCCTGGGAACCAGAAGGGTCTCTCTGGGAGTCCCTGCTCTACAACCCCCACCTTTTTTTTCCTCTTATTTTGAACTGGGGATTGAACCCAGGGGCACTTTACTACTGAGTCACATCTCCAGCCCTTTTTAGATTTCATTTTGAGTCCAGGTCTCACTAAATTGCCAAGGCTGGCCTCCAACTTACAATCCTCCTGCCTCAGCCTCCTGAATAGCTGCGATTACAGGCAAATACCACACACTCAGTCCAGCTCTGTCCTTGAAATGGAATTAATTCTGCGCTGTTTGATTGATTTTTGACAATGTATGTGTATCCACCTCTTAAACTACAGCAAGTCTCTGATCGTTGAACATTAAATAATCAATTATTATAATAAATGCAGTTTATAATTATAAACTAAAGAAAGTATGCATTTATTATTTATCTCTAAGAGGCTTTTTTTCCTTAAAGAAATAGAGCTAAAGCAAAAGCAGCTTTAATTGCACAGTTGGTTGCTTAATAGAAATAAATAATAATGTGCTGTAAAAACAGCAGGATCTTTCACTCAGGATGAGCCTTGGCCGGGCCCACTACCTGGTCTCAGTGGAGTTGCAATATTAAGGTTTCAAAGGGCCTGTCCTCTGTGACCTCCAAATCCAGATGCAAGCAGGGGCCCCCGGAGCCAAGATAGAATGAGTTATGTACTTACTAAAAAATACCAAGTAGGAGTGTGCCAAACTCCCAACACCCCTGAAAGTGTGGATTCGACCTCCTCACTGCTGAAACCCAAAGGCATACTATGTGCCCGGGCACCAAAGGGCCAGGACATTTTTAAATGATCCTCGTGACTTTTTTTTCCTCCCTCATCTTCTCAAACAAAAACAAGAAGCAACATCTGCTAGAATTGCACAGAAAATTACAGCATCACATGCGTGTGCAACACCAGGATGAGCGTGCTAACACACTATGCGGTACAAATCGGCCCAGCCCGCGATGCAGGGCAACACACCAGCACACCCTCAGCTTTGCTAAATACTGCTACTAAGGAACAATGTTTCCATGAAAATAATTCAGACCCTCATAACCGCCACTTACTAACTCACTTTTTTTTTAAACAGAGAGGGACAGTGAGAGACAGAGAAAGAGTGAAACAACTTTATTTAGTTTTTCACATGGCCTTCGTTGCTCCAACACTCAGTTGTGTACGTGGTGCTGGGGTTTGAACCCAGGTCCTTGTGCTTGCCAGGCAAGCGCCGAAACCGCCGAGCCACCGCTCCAGCCCCCTGAGCTCAGTTTTAACAAATTTAATTTCCAATTTATAGTGCATTTTAGCCAACAGTTTTAAATAGGTCATTAGGGTTGTTTTTAACGCTGCAAAGCAGGATAGAAAGGGTGAGCTTTGGACAGAAGGAGGAGCGCTGGCTCGAGGACCTTGCGACTCTGTGCCTGGGGGAAGTTCCCAGGCAGGGCTGCTCAGCGGAACCCTTTCCCTTGGCCTCCTTCCCAAGGGTCGGGGCCTCTCCGCTTCCTCTCCACGGCCCTCTCCTCCAGCTTTCAGGAGGCCCCCCCTGCCCGCAGTGGGGTCTGAGCGCCTGTGCTGCCCTGTGCCTCCCCTGCCCCCAGGCCTGGAGCGTCACCTACCACAGCTGGCTGACCTTCGTGCTGCTCATCTGGTCCTGCACCCTGTGGATGATGCGCAGCAGGAGGAGGTACGCCATGGTCAGCTCGCCCTTCATGGTCGCCTACGGGAACCTGCTGCTCGCGCTGCAGTACATATGGAGCTTTGAGCTTCCGGAAATCAAGAAGGTCCCGGGATTTCTAGAAAAGAAAGATCCAGGAGAGCTCGCTTCAAAGGCAAGTGGACGGCAATTGAGGAAACAAAACTGCGCGAGTCGTAGCATCCTGCCCCGCAAAACCTCGCACAACTGGGCTCCAAATACCCACTCCTCTGCAGAAAGGAGCAGAAGCAGTCCGCATTGCTTCGAGCTTCCTGTAATCTCACACACAGTACCCCATGCTTATTTTTTCCAGGGCTGAGGACCGAACTCAGGGCCTTGAGCATGCGAGGCAAGCGCTCTGCCACTGAGCTAAATCCCCAACCCCTTACCCCATGCATTTAACTCATAAATAGCAGTGCTTTCAACTCAAAGAGAAATCTTATTTGTTTTAATATTTTAAGGAGAGAGAAGGACAATGAGAGAGAGAGAGAAGCAATTTTTATTTAGTTTTTCATGTGACTTTCATTTCTCTGACACTTTATTGTGTACGTGGTGCTGTGGTTTGAACTCAAGTACTTGCACATGCCAGGCTAGCGCAGTTAACTCTCGAGCCGCTGCTCCAGCCCCAGAGATTTTAATACAAAGTATTTTATCATCTAACAGTAATTAGATATGGAAATAGTAACATAGAATGTGAAATGGAAAAATACACTATAAACTCTCTCAGGAGGTTAGAGGAGTTCCTTGGATAGATTATCAATTTGTAAACCAGTCTTATTAGCACATTGCTACTATGGATAGGCATTTATTATTGACAACATGTCTGCTCCAATTGTGTTCTAAAAACATTTTTATCAGCAAAAATTAAATATGATGCTTGATCTTTTTTTCTCCTACTGTGATAATCTCTTCCTGGCGTATTTGTTTTGATAGACCGTTTTAATGGTTTTTATTTCTGTTAGCAGAGTGGCAGACTACACACACATGTCTAGGCCCATGGCTGCGTTTTAGGACAGCGAAGGCAATCAGGTACGAATTTTCAGTGAGCCTTGCAGAATTTTCTGCACCAGAGGAGAAACATTCATATCTCTGAAGAAGCCTGATGGACCCCACACGCAATCCACCTTCTCTGGGAGCCACCATTTAAAGGTTGCCACACACCCCGTACCCAAGGCAGTCTACTGTAGACAGGTGCTACCAGACAGGAAAAGGACTAATCCCATAACATCTTTAAACAGGGGCTATTGTGTAAAAGTGGAAAATCCTCACGGAGGTGAGACAGAATCTTCTGTGTTCCTGGAAATTTCTTTCATTCATTCATTCTGTCATTCATCCCACCTCTGTCTCCTGTCCCCACAGAAGGGCCCTCACGGCACTGTCTCCCCTGGCACCTTTACCTGCAAGCTTTCCTTCCCCCTCCCTCTCTCTCCCCTTAAACACAGGCCCAGCTCCCACTCAAACACCACCAGCAATTCCATTGTTTTCTGTGAGACAAATTCAGGATCTTAGAGGAATTCCAACTGCGCAAAGCCATCGCAGCCTGATTGAGAATACCTGAGACACAAGCAATGCCCACTCACTACCTGAGTTTCCTCCTGGCCGACCTAGAACTAACAATTCTTTGGAAGAGAATATTATTTTGGGAGTAGATTTTTTAGTAATTTTAAAACACCTGATTCTAGGAAACTAGGGTCTGTAGTTATATTTTAATGTACCAGAAATTTTTTTTTTTTTTAAAAGGAAGGTTTTGTCAAAGACGTTAGCAGCACAGCTCCAGGTTCATGGAGTCTCCAACTTGATGATATCCGTGAGAACAGCTTTACGAAGCACCCCTTCCAGAGTGCTGCTGTTCCTGGGTCAGTGCTATAATTCAACTTGTAGCACCATCCGGAATTTCTGTGTCCAGTTTTCAGAAGTGCAGACACTCTGGCTCTTAATTTCCTTGAGTCCTGCACAGCTTGACTACCTACTGCTACTGGCGGATGTTGGAAGTAATTGATTAGTAGACATTGACGAATAGTTGAATGGGCAATTACCCCAGGTCAACATACGACCCCACGTAAAAACACAAACAAAAAAAGTGTAATTCTGTGGGTTTTACGATAGTCACAGAGTTGTTGGCTTATTCATTTGCCTTTTTAATTTTTCCATGTCTTTGGCAAGTATTTATTAAAACCTACGATGAACCACATGAGATACATTTTGCACTAGGAAAGACATATTTAAAAAAAAAAATCCCAAATGTGATTGAGGACCTGGAGAAATTGGAACTGTCACGCGCTGATGTGGAAAATGGAAATTGGTGCTGCATTTGGAAAACGTTACACATTTGTCAGTCCCTTGAAATGTTAAATACAGGATTACCCTAAGACCAACAATTCAAGTCCTGGGTTTACATATCCATGAGAGCTGAAGACACCCGTCCACATGGAAGCCCATACATGAGTGGCAGGTGCAACCTTAGCCATCACAGCCAAGAAGACAACCTAAGTGGCTGAGTGCGCCCACTGCATGAACGCCCATGCATGGAACAGTGTCCAGTAAGAGAAAGGAAAGGGGGGTTGGAGCGGTGGCTCGGCAGTTACGGCGCTTGCTCGGCATGCGCAAGTACACAGGTTCAAACCCCAGCACCCACGTACACAACTAAGTGTCAAAGCAAGAAAAGCCACGTGAAAAACTCAATAGAAATTGATCCTCTCTCTCTCTCACTGCCTCTCTCTGTTAAAAAAAAAAAGAAAGAAAGAAAGGAAAGCAGTATGAGGCATGCCACAGCAGGTATGCACCTGAAAACACCATCTGATAAGGGATTATATCATCTAACTCCGTTGACTTACAACGTCCAGATGAACCCAATCTGGAGAGCAAATGTAAATCCGTAGTTGGCTAAGGCAGGATGAAAAGGGAGCACTCTCTCGGCGCTTCTTTTTGACACAATGAAACGATGTTAGGACTGGAGGGATGCTTCCCTAGCATGTGTGTGTGGCCCTGGGTTCCATCCCCAGTACCTGCCACCCTCGAAAAAATTAAATTAATTGCATGATGGTCTCATGATCTTGTGAATATACTAAGACCCACTGAACTCCACACGGGGCTGCACCCAGCCTTTGAATGACATGCTTGACGTGGGAGAATTGGATGGTATGTGAATTGCACCTCAACAAAGCTATTACCAAAACAAACAAACCCTATAGGAACCAAGCCTCAGATTCTCTAAGGAATGCAGTCCCAAACCGTGCTTTCCCTGGTCCTCAAGAAAATGTCCATACACAGTGTGGGCTCTTGGACCTCCCTTGTCTTCACCATTGGGAGATAAATGGGGGAAAACGGGGGTTTTATTTTCTGGGGCAAAGCTTTCTTTTTTGTGTCTGGGGCATTCTGAAGACCAGGACCCCTACAGAGTCACATTTGTGTCATGGGAGGAGGGACTCCAGTGCTGGCCCTGCTCTCCTGCCAGGTGGTACACAGGTGGCCGGTTCTCTTCCCAGGACCCTGCACAGTGCTGAAGGTCTCCTGGCGCCTCACACACCTGCCTGAGCATCCCCAGCAAAGGGCACTGCAAAGCAGCCACTTCTGGCTGCACCTGGGGCGCCTGGCTTGGTCTCACACAGTGGTTATTAATCTGGTTATTTATTGTGCACCTGCCAAGACAGAGAAGATGCTCTACTTGTCGAAACGTGTTTACCCTGCATAACTCTCCTCTGCTCCTCCGATTCCAGATTCTTTTCACTATCACCTTCTGGCTCCTGCTGAGACAGCACCTCACAGAGCAGAAAGCTCTTCAGGAAAAGCAGGCTCTTTTATCTGAGGTCAAAATTGGAAGTCAGGAAAACGAAGAGAAAGGTAAGTTAGTGTGGACAGGGTATGGCTGTAGCTTCTTGAGCTCAGTGAAATAAAGAAAGAGTCCCCACTTACATCAGAAAACCTCTGTGCTTCAGATTAATGGAGGCCAAAATTAAACTTGGAGCAGCATTATATGGTATCATGTTTAAAGAACACAGGAGAGTTCACCAAGATCTTTTATAAATGGGTCGTTTGGTGTTCACAAAAGTGATTCCCAGCAGAAGAAGAAACTGAGGGTCCCAGAAGTTACATGGTTTCTCCAAGGACTCACACATTTTTAGCAAACGTGGTACCAAAAAACGGACTCACATCCTTTAAAGTTAAATCCTGTCCTTCCCTGAATATACTATACCACAAAGTAAATGAAAAGGAGGACGGGAGGGAGAGAGAAAAGAGGGTAGAGTTTCATTAAGATCCTTAGTTTTGAGCCTGCTACCTAGGTAGGTGAGAGGGACTTGTTCCCCTGGCTATTACAGAAGTGGAGCTATAACCTTAGTCCAGTCATCATGGAAAACAGAGACCAACCAATGTTTTATGCAGTTTCTCATTTAGACCTAAACACTCAGTTGTTTTCTTAGCAACCAACATCTAAGGTTTAAGTCTTACTATGTGAGTTTGAATGCCTAGTCAGCAGAACAATTAACCTGTTAATTTGGGTATAGTATGGTTCCCTTGAGATCAACCATTGATCTGAGCACCCCCAAACTGTTCACGCTGAGTCTCCTGGTTGTTTAAATAAATTTCTCAGATTTAGGTAGCATTGCTAACACAGAGATGAGTCTTCTGCATATTTTAAAGCAAGATAAAGCATTCTTAATTCCAATGCACAAAATTGCTTTAGGCTTCAACTGCAATTGTTCTGTAAACCTAGTTTAAATTAATGTACGTAGCTTCAGCTCTTACACTTTAAGTTACTTAAATACAAAGTCTTTGGTCTCAGAACACTCTAAATCATCCAAATCATGCAAATACATAACATGCATGCTTCTGTGTCCCCTGTGGAGGACAAGGTGGGGTTCCGGTGGGATAATCAGCAGAGGATCGTGACACAGTGTTCTCTCTTGAAGATGAGGAACTTCAAGACGTACAGGTGGAAGGAGAGCCCACAGAGAAGCAGGAAGAGGAGGAAGCGCAGCAGGAGCTGCCGGAGAGGAGGGAGGAGCAGGAGGAGGACGAGGACGAGGACATCATGAAGGTGCTGGGCAACCTGGTGGTGGCCATGTTCATCAAGTACTGGATCTACGTGTGCGGCGGCATGTTCTTCTTCGTCAGCTTTGAGGGCAAGATCGTCATGTACAAAATCATCTACATGGTGCTGTTCCTGTTCTGCGTGGCCTTATACCAGGTGGGTAGATGGCCAGATGTGGCCTCAGGTCCCACGTGGGTCCTAGGAAGGGATCTCGAATGACTGCAGTCCCAAGAACGGATCGCGTGACGAGATTGTTGAAATTCACACACTGCAGCCTAAGACTCCTAAAATGAGGAATTACTATCGTGAACTGGTTTTCTGTTTTAAAAGTTTAGATTCTTGAAAAGTCAGAAAAATGTTTATAACTGTTTCAAAAATTCTTTTTTTTTAAGAGAGAAGGATAGTAAGAGAGAGAGAGAATCAATTTTTATTGAGTTTTTCACGTGGCTTTTCTTGCTCTGACACTTAGTTGTGTACGTGGGTGCTGGGGTTTGAACCTGTGTACTTGTGCATGCCAGGCAAGCACCTTAACCTCTGAGCCACTGCTCCAGCCCCTGTTTCAAAAATTCTTGACATAAAAAATCTGTATAACTGGGCCATAGTTTTTAATACATAAAAACTTAAAAGCAGTGTCTGCATGATTTTAAGCGGTGAAGGATTCGCCAGTGTGCTTGTGCTTCAGGCTTTGGTTTAAGGAACCATACATGCAGGCTGGAGCAGTGGCTCAGTGGTAGAGTGCTTACCTGGCATGCCTAAGGTCCCAGGATTGATCCCCAGCATTGCATAGGGAAATTTAAAAAAAAGCAAAAATCAGATGAAAAAATTTAACACACACACTCTCTCTCTAAAACAGAGAAGGAACCATACGTGCATGTGTGGGTGTGTATGTTAGAATAACAGAGAAATATTCTTGTAGGCAACCAGCAAAGCAAATGAACCTGTAACATTAAGCAAGGTGTCTCGCACACGGAGATAAGCAGATCTCAGCAGAAACCAATGAACTTTTAAACACTTTCTGCAATGCGTGACGGACATCTTCTAATTCTTTGTGTAGCACACAGCGCAGAGGCATCTCCTCTCTGCGGTTCTTCCTCGTGTGCTCGCACAAGACCTCTGAGCAACGATGACCACATGGCCATGCCAAGGGGCCTCCTAGGGATGCCACTGGGTGCTGGGAACCTTGGCAATTTTATCTACTTCATACCCTTCCCAGCTCTGCAAAGCACAGATTGATGGAGGAGGAGTCCAAAGCCATAGGGTCCGCACGCTTACCCACAGAACTGGGATCTGAGACTCTGACCCTGATCCACACATCTAAATTAAGAAGCATAATGTAAAAGAACTAAAAATGAAATAGGCTTTATTTTCAGATCTTTTTGTCCATAATCACTTGTCTTAACCAAACCAAATGTTTTTGTGAGCTCTCTGTAACAATTTCTGTCCCCTTCTTACTTCGATGTCTGATTCCCAGGTGCACTACGAATGGTGGAGGAAAATTCTAAAATACTTCTGGATGTCCGTGGTGATTTACACTATGCTGGTGCTCATCTTTATATACACATATCAATTTGAAAACTTCCCAGGCCTGTGGCAAAACATGACCGGACTGAAAAAAGAAAAGTAAGCGATGCTGGCGCCCAGTGGGATGGGGAAATGACACGCGGGTGACATCTGCTTCTATATTGTGTAAAACTTCTTTAGGGGAGATTTTGGCAAACCACTGTGTCACCAGTGAATCCTGAAATGGCCAGGAGAAAATCTAAAATGACAGGCTGCCGTAGTGCCAGGCCAAGGCACACTCAGGGTTCATTCAACCAATGGTCCTCGAAGGCCCCACCTCTGCCGGAGATGGCCTTGGCCCTGGAGGTGCAGAGAGAATAAGAAGGACCCTCCAAGCCCTGTACAGCTCCTATTCTAGCAGAGAGACAGACAGAACCCTCTTAACCCAGGAGCTGATGTTGTCTGAGGAAGCACAGGCTGAGGTGGTGACGGAGGGGACCCTGAGTGCTCTGAGAGCCACCTGAACCCTAGCTGCGGGATCAGAGCCAGCTCTTCTCCAGAAGAGTAAGACTTGAGGCTGGGCTGTGCAGAAGGACTCCAGGCAAAGGCAGAGGCCCTGAGGGCAAGAAGCCCAGCCCAGTTCCTTAGGAAGGGAAGGGAGTCCCCTACTGGGAGCAAGGCAGAGAGGAAGGGCTGCCCAGGCAGGTGCCCAGGAAGTGCACTGGCCCACTGGCCGGGTAGTGTGCTGCTTGCATTTCATTCTTTTGGGGATTTTTTTAAAAGTCTTGAAAGATTTTTAACTGGCTGAGAAAGTGATCCAAACAGAATTAAGAGCCCTTAGCTCGCAATAGCAATGGTCCTGTGATTGTGACCAAGGCTTCACCTAGAATCTGGGGTGGCGAAGATGGCAGAAATGGCAGATCAGAGAAGCATAGAGGAGGCTGAGGCAGGGGCAGAGGCTGTGACTTCCTGACCTCTGAGTTTTGTACAAGGCTGATGGTTACGCCACTTATTGTTCCAAGGAAGCCCAGAGGGGGAACAGGGAGGTGGAGAACCCTTTGCAAAGAAAAGGGAAGTCAGAAATACTGTTTTGAAAACACTAAATGTGGAATAACTGTGAAGCAGCCAAATTGCAGTAGAAAATTGGGCACAAGAGGCCGCTGGAGGAGACTGTGCTGCAGCCGGACCCATGGTGTGCGGCTGGGGTATAAATCATGGGATTAGGTGAGATCGTCAGGGAGAGGTGCAGGCAGAGAAGAGACTCGAAACTGATTGCTGGGGAGACCTCAGCCTCTAGAGATGCTGGAAAAGGAGGAGATGGTGCTGGGAGACTGGGGTAGGGGAGGAAAAGACTGTGTCCTCACGGCTGAGAAAGGTTCTCATGTCTGGCTCTGTCCCCGCACAGGTTGGAGGACCTTGGCTTGAAGCAGTTCACAGTGGCAGAACTGTTCACGCGCATCTTCATCCCCACCTCCTTCCTGCTGGTGTGCATTCTGCACCTCCACTACTTCCACGACCGCTTCCTCGAGCTCACGGACCTTAAGTCCATTCCCTGCAAGGAAGACAACACCATCTACAGGTGAGCCGACCCGAGGAGCACTTCCCCCGACCCCGGGCAGCCTTGGGACCCCATCAGGAATCCAGTCAGTGAACCGAGTGTTTCAGTCCAGCACTCTCCCTCAGTATCCACTCGTGAGTGCAAAAGAGAGGGAGGAAGGAAACATGTGAGTACTTGAGGTCATGTTCTGAAGCTACCGGTAGTGCTCCCATTCTGAAGCTGGTTGAGATAGAGATGTGAGTCACCAGGTAGAGCAGCCAGGTAGAGATGGTGCAAGTCACCAGGTAGACACAGCCACGCAGAGATGGTGCAGGTCACCAGGTAGATGCACCAAGGCTGTGTGGCTGAGACCTTCTGGAGCTGGTGATGGGTATGTTGTGGGCAGGCAGATTATGTGCTTTTATAGCATCAGGCTAACTCAGGGGTGAGTTCTCTATTATGCCAGCCACTTGTCTTTAGTACAAGGTGCCAAAAAACGACATGCAAAGTCTCCTCTACCGTTCTGGAAATGAAGAATCTCTATCTGTCTCATTGTGGGGAAATTACAGGCAGCCTCCTAGTGAATGCAATGGTGGCTTTCTTGATGGTGTCATGTGAGGACTGTGACTCAGCTCTTGAAAAATCACTCGCTGAACACTGAGGGAGCACAAGAGAAAGAATCAATTTCATTTTTCCATCTGGTCTTTGTTTCTCCAACACTTAGTTGTGTGTGTGGTGCTGGGGTTTGAACCGGTCTTTGTGCATGCCAGGCAAGTGCTCCAACCTCTGAGCCACCGCTCCAGCTCCAGAGGGTTGTTTTAAGAGGAGTACGGAGACCCCAGTAGGAAATTCCCTTTAGTTTCTTGACTTCAAGGGGAGCATGATCACAACAATAGCAGATGAAGTAGGATTTTATTCTGTTCTTCTTAGGAAATATCAAACTTCCAATGCTCCTTCTGGCAGAAGCTGGAATTATGGATAAATATGAAATACTTATTTGATGATGAAAATCATTTTGTAATCTTTGTGATCAGCAGATTTGCTTTCCTAATTTGTTTTGTTTAAACTAAGATTATATGTGGTTCCATTCTGAGGCTATTCCAGGTCACCGTCAGCATGCCAGTGACTACCAACCAAGAGGGTCAAGAGTATCAACCAGCAGGCATTTCCTTTGCCATCTCCCCATCTTGTGGATGGGGCCAGTGGCCCCAACTCTTTGTATACTTACATCCTTTACTGATAATCAATACTAGGAAAAATAAAGTTGTTATTAAAAGTTTGAAGACTCCAAGCAAGCTAACAGGAAAAATCACACCAAGTTTTAAAGTATACAAACATAACACTTGTATAGAAAAGTAAGAGTCTTCAAAAATTAGAAAGATGATTACTTCATAATTTTCATCATGGATATGATAACTGTGTGTGAAACTAGTATTTGATAGTCAACTCTAGCTATATACATGCTTTATTTAACTCTAACAACATTTTTTTCCAAAGTCGTTTCTAATAATTAAGAACATTTTAGCAGGTTTGCACATTTGTGAAAGAGATGAGATTATTAATCTTTGATAATGATGCATGGAGACTTTTTTCCCTGAACACCTTCTCTTCCCTTCCTTGTGCAGTTTCTTCTCACTCATTGCCCCTCCTGTCTGCAGGGTTTTTTTCTTGCCCTTACCGTTGTCACGTGTCTCAGTTTTGTGTCACGTGGTCAAATGCAGTCACAGGGAACCCTTTATCCCAATTTTCTGTAGGATTTTCAGGAGCATCGTTTTTGCAGAGACAAGCGTGGCTCAACAAAGATGCCACAGGTCTGGGGCCAGGCGTGTGAGAACTGAACTGTTCCACGGAGCTCCTGTTCCGGGAGTGCGGCTGGGTTTGACCATGCAACCTCGGGGGCCACTGCCCCAGGCCCCAGGCATGTGCACTCTGTGTCCCTGGCCACAGCCTACCAGTTTCTGCCCTTCACACCCAACAAGAGGGAAAGCGAACCAGAAGGCCATCACCCTACGAGGCCATTACCTCCTTCCTTGGGGCTAGGATCCCCCCACTTGGAGAGCAAGAAGAGGGTGTGTAAACTCAGCTACTGAGTGATTTGACTCTTAGGTCCATGGCAAAAGGGTTTTTAGAGCACTAGGGAAATCAGGACCCTCACTCCACATTGGTATTTGGGGATCTTGTGCTAGAGTTTAATATAAAAGCCCCCAATTTAATTACATATATTAACATTTTAATTTATATGTAAATATATAATCTTTCAGTTACTTTTATTGCAGTATTTTCTCACTAGTTTTCATCTTAAAGTATTTTTGTCCTCAAGTCCTGATGAATGACTGATTAAAATGATATGGAAACAGCGATGTCTGCAGAGTGGGGACTCAGAGCCAAGGCTTGCTCTTTCTGCTTTCACTTCCTTGGATGTTTTGTCAAAGGTGGTGCACAAGCTGGAAATACCCAGCTCCTGGTGCCCATGAAACTGATTGCAGCGCTACCGTTCCTATCAGTATCCGGCCAACCTTGCCCACCTGTGCGTGCGGGCCTGTGTGTGTGAAGCTGACTTCATCGTCTTCAGCCTTACAGACTTGACCAAGTCAGCATTCTGAAAAAAGTTTTATGATGTACATGAGAAGACGCTGTGATCATCTCGTAGTGAGGAATGGCAGGAATATCATTTTATATCTATTAATGATAATATATAACATGATAGCATAGTAATAGTGTGTTCATTACATACTAGACAATTAATACTAGTTTATTAAAAACTCATTAAATATCCATGACCCTTATTTCACTGCAATTCATCCATGATTCCTTTTTAGAAAATATTGTCCTGGGGCTGGACCGGTGACTCAGTGGTTACAGCGCTTGCCCGGCATGCACAGGTACACGGGTTCAAACCCCAGCACCACTTACACAATGAAGTGTCAGAGCAACGAAAGCCACGTGAAAAACTCAATAAATATTGATTCTCTCTGTCTCTCTCTCTCACACACACTGTCCTTCTCTCTTTAAAAAAAAAAAGACAGTATTGTTCTGTGTGTAGAAATGAAGCGTTTTCTTTTTTGAACTTGCGTTTCAGAAGACCTTTGAGAACCTATGTTGTGTATGGTTACTCAGGATTTCTTTTCTACCGCGGAAAAGGAGCAAACGTTCGTCTTTTATGTTATACTTCCCTTGAGTTGAAATGTCACTGGTTCTCCCTGACGTGTGAGATGGGCGGTGGCCTGAGGGACACAGGATGCCTTCTGCTTCCTTCCTGCTGTTGGGCACCTGCTGCTGCCCTCCAGCCGCCTAGACTCTCCTTCCCTTGCAGGTGACCGGTGGTGACGAGAGGCTGGAAGGGTCCTTGCGCTGCTCTGTCTAACGTCTGTCTCTCTTTCTCTCTCCCGCTGCCTCCTTGTGCTTCTGCCTCTCGCCATAGTCACGCCAAAGTCAATGGTCGCGTGTATCTAATCATAAATAGGTGGGTACTTCTGTGTTTTCTCCTTCAACTTTTTCTCGCTGTCCAACACCTGTCACTGCTTTGTAAATGAAGAGCGCTGGTCAGGTGGTGCACGGGGCCACCAGGCACGTGCAAACCAGCCACGCAGCGCTCCGACCCAGTGGGATTGCCCTGCACGTGCGGAGGTCATGGGGTTCTTCAGCTGGCCCCTTGATTTTGATCTTGGTGGACCTAGTTCAAGGCTGAGAGCTTCTTTCTCTCCCGGACACATGATCGAGGGCGCAGCTCAAGCCCGGCCTCCTCCACACACCCTCCTGTAAACGCCAAACCTGCTGAAAGCCTCCTGCCCTTCCTGAGAGGTGGCCACTGCTCTCCAGACCTTGCCCCCAGCCAGCCCTGCGCGGCCTGCTTGTGTTACCTCCTGCTAGAGGCACGCTCCTCGGCACGACACCCTTCCTCTCAGCAATGATGTCTCCATGTCCCCAACCGGAAGGCCTTAGCCATCAGCTGATGTTCCCTAGATATTTCCCGAATGAAATGCAAACAGTCTAAACACCATACGGTTTTTTAAAATATCCATTTATTTTTCAAATGAGTCTCCACTTCAGAGCAGCACAGCCTTGAAGAAGGATATTTTACATCACTGGATTTCACAGCAGGTCCACATACTGCAACAGAGCAAGGGTAGCCCTGTGACTTGACTCAACCTTAAGACACACCCCACCTCGCTGGGGAGATAAAGAAGGCAGCTCACACACAGTAGGACAGCTGTATCCTCGCAGCGCCCAGACCAGGCGATCCTGCAGGAGCTGACTCCACCGTTCCCACTGCAGGAAGTAGGAGAATTAGACTGTTCGCTCGTGTGCTACCATGGCACTAGCAGTAAAGCTGGTAATTCCGTTAGTGGAAGGACGCATGGAACAGTAATCTCAATTAACATAAGACACCTCTCCAAAACCCCTGCCAGTTTCCTAGATCATTTACTCTTCTCTTAGGCAGACAACCAAGCAGCAAGTGTAGAAGGCAGAATTCCAGAAGGCAGCATGTAGGAGGAGGGAGTACTGGCTGCGGTGCGCGGGAAGCCAGTGGTGCTGACAGATGACGGGAGAGGAAGGTCCACCTCGGGGTTGAGCTGACTGCAGGGGTGAGACAGGCTCCAGTTAAAGTCTCAGTGGGGGCACAGTATGCATGAGAGCCCAGGAGTTGGTCCGATGCTGCCCCGGCCGCGATTGATGGCTTTGACCCTGCTAGTGCCAGACCCCTTCCTGCCAGCCCACATCCTGAGGCCAGGGAGTTCACTCTGGTCCTCAGAAGTATCACTGTTCAGAGCCACCAGGATAGCTGGAGCCATGCCCCACAGGAAGCATTGCAGACACACCGGTTCCCACCTCACCCCATGCGCTTCTGACCCAGGTGCCCCACGTGCCTCCTCCCCCACAGCGGGAAAGGTGAATCCTTTGTAAAATATGAAGAGCTTTCTTTCTCGGCTCATTTATTGCTTTACACTCAGGTTGTTTTACAGGGAGAAAGGTGTGATTATAAATGCAAGTTATGAATTTAAAGAAGAGGTCTACCTACAATTTAACTTGTAGGTCATTAAAATATAAATGGTGTGAGGTAGGAGAGGGTATCAAGAACAGAGGGTCCCAGTGATAAGATTTTAATAATGCAATTTGATTGTGGAAGATTTCCAACTGATTTAATTAACAGTCTGGATCAGAGGGATTTGATTGTGGGAGAATTCCAAGTGATTTAGTAAACAGTCTGGATCAGAGGGATTTGATTGCGGAAGAATTCCAAGTGATTCAGTAAACAGTCTGGATCAGAATATTTTAACAGGAATGATGTCCACTGAACTCATGTTCACAGAAGATGTGGCCATCGGATCCAGTCTTGCTTAGTTAATTTTTTTTGGAGGATAGACTACCATACACGTTTGATATGTGATATTAAATTCACAAATCAGTAGTACATATGTGAGCACAATCTTCTTAAAGTGGTTATAAGTTCTATAAAATAATTTATCCTGAGCGGTGTATCCTACTTTAAATATTGCAGGTATTATAAGCACAACAAATTTGCAAGATATTTCTCTTTTTTCTAATAGCCTAATGAAGTGGGCAATTGCAATTTACATGTCACATATTCCAAATTAGAATAGTTGAAAAAATGAATGGACTTTAGATCATGGCAGGATTTCCATTTTCTTAAAGGAAAGTAGTTGACTATGTAGCTCTTCAAAGTCAAGTCCTAATATAGAATTAAACTCCTCAACCTCCACAATTTGATTCTAAGAACATGTGTCCAGTGCATGAATGTCTTTGCCCAGGATTCAATGCGTCCCCTTGGGCAATGAACAGAGGGTCTATGTTTTGCAAAGGAGCGAAGTAGAGCAGGCCTGGGTTTCCGCCTTCAAGGTCAGAGTCCCTGGAACACAGGCTTAGGATCAAATTATGTAGGTGCAATGCAGCAGTGGACACACTGAGGTGTAGAGGAAAGCGTGCACGAACGAAGGAACAGAGAAGCCCATCTGCTTTCTTAGAACACAACAGCAGAGAAGCACACAGAGAGAGGGTTAGCGCTCCGAGCTTGAACGATAATAAAAGCAAAGAGACAAAGGGATCTGCAAAATAAAGAAACGGTAAGGAGACAGAATGCGCTTCCTGCGTGGAAGATGCACAGAGGCTAAATAATTTGCTCAAGATGGTCAGCACAGAATGGCAAGCTTTGTAAATTCCTTGCCATGAAGTTTCAGGGAAAGTTTTCATGAGAGTGCGCCTTTTAATGTAGTCTTTGAAAAAAAATCAAGATTTTTTTTTTAAATGCAAGAGGAAAAAACAGCTGATTTCTGGTCCACTTGCTGAAAAGGAAACAGCTAATTCTGCCTCCGAATTCGGGGTTGGCCAGCCCCAACTCTGCAGCTCCCCACTGCTTGCAGTGGTCGATCTGGACCTAGCGAATGCTTGGGGACGATTCTCAGAGGGGAACATCTCCTCTTTTTCTTCTGAATGGCCTTTCTAGCACCCACGAGTGTGTGACGGAGTGTGCCAGTGACGGAACCGCAGTCCAAGCACATATCTCCTGTCACCTGTGCTGAAGGCTGCCTTGCAAGAGCATAGTGCTCCCTCTGCATTTTCATGAGGACCAACTTGGGATACAGCTTATGAAACCTGACACATGAAAATCTATCCTCAGAAGATGGTTCCTTCCTGTGTGGAAGCAGTGTGTTCAGCTTACATAGGAAATTAAGAAACTGCCCGAATGTTCCAAATATTCTATGAAGTAGCCAAAATAGCCACAGTTATTTCCACTTCATGCACCAGCAGACTTGAAAGACAGGTTAAGTAGTTTTGCAGGGTCACCTGGCTAGTAGTAAGTCTGGTTGGGGCTTGAACCTCCATCTTCCTGATTCTAAAACTCACACTTCCAACATTTTTCTCTGTTGCCTCAAAAAAAAAATGTTATGATAAAAATGCAAAAGAAAAAGAGACAGAGAGGAGTCACAGTGACTTCATTTTAAAAATGGTATGCTTCCATCGCATCTGGTACACGTGGATTTCACAAATATACAATGCACAGTACAACTCACTGCCATCCCTCAGCTAAGGAACATCTGGGCTCCAGATGGCAGCTGGCCCAGGCTTCCCCTTTGCTGTTTTGGCACTGTGGCAAGCCCTGGAGGTGCTGCCTGGGGGAAGGGGCCCGGTGTCCCATGCCCTATTTCCTCATGAGGGTCAGTTGGCACTGGGTCTCTTCTGTCCCCAGTTCTGTCCAGTCCCAGACCTTGTGTAGACTGCCGCTGGCCTCCAGAAGCAGGGCTCATAGATGATCGTGTGTCCAGGGCCTGCTTCTGACAGGGCCCTGTGTCTTTGACTCCGGCACTTCACCAGCTATCCCCAGGGTGCCCTGCCAGCCACGTGGTGGTCTGGGGACGTCACTGCTTGAGGATTTTTTTGCTATGTAGCCACAAAAGCAGCTGTAGGAAGGCCTTGTGGCTGGGGTCTCAGTCTGAGAGGCTGCAATGGATAGAAAATTATCTTACTGTCAGCTCAGGGGATGCAGGCATCCAACACACCCCTGTGTGGTCATGCATCCCCCAAGCCACCACCATGCTCCTTGCAGCAGGGACACGTGTCTTCCCAGTGTGGAAGAGAACAGTGCACATGGAGGACCAGGTGGCCCTTACTGCTTCCACCCCAAGCACACTCGAAACAGGAGCTCTGGCCAGCAGGGCAGCAGCATTCACCCTGAGACTCCATGGGTGTCACTGGCGCTGAGGAAATGGAGTCGCAGTCTCAGGAGTAGTGAACTTTCCCGATAGCCCGAAGGGCCAGTTAGTGGCTTAAGATGCCATAATAGAGCATGGGCACGGTTGCCCCTGCCAGCTAAGCTCTCCTCCCACACCCCATCTGCTTTAGATTAGCAGTTTCCTTCTGGCACCCTGGATTTACCAGCTTCCCCCATCTGAAAGGGGACACTTTTTGCGTGGTCACTGAGAGATTAAGGACAATGTGGATTCATTACAAGAAGGTCCTAAAAGGACAGGTGTGTTTTCAAATATGAAACCCATGACTTGGAAATCACTTTAGGCTCCATCCAGTCAAACCTACTCATTTATACAGAAAATTAACTGAATTTCAGAATTGGTAAATAATTTTCTCCAAGTCCACAGTTATACAGATCAAACTTTTTAAATTTTCCGTTCTCTTGTGACTTAGTTGAAATTCATGCATTGATTATTGCAAATCAAGATCGTTATTACTTCCAGTAGGCTTTTTCCTTGGATATATTATATTGTCCACAAGAGTACTTTAAAAGATCAATCTGAATATGAATAAAAGTTACACTTTCAAAAAAAAAAAAAGAAATGTAAGGAGCCAGGCCCCACGGCACAGGCCGAGGGTCCCAGCTATTTGAGAAGCTGAGGCAGGAGGATCACTTGAGCCTAGGAGTTCAGAGCCAGCCTAGGCAGCAGAGAGACTCTGTCTCCAGAGTTGAAAATGCAGGGCAGGGGTGTCCTCCGTGAAATCGACCCCAGACCCCAGGCTGCTGCATAGCCCTCTGCCTGTACGCTGCCTCCGGCCCGGGCCCACGCAGCCTCGCTCAGCTCCCACCGTGCAGCTGCCATCTGTGACCCTCAGGGGGGATGCATGCAGACAGCAGAACTCCTGACAGCACTGCAACCCTGTCCCCCAGGCTTTAGACACTGGTGGAGAGGGGTGAGTCACTGCCAAGGCTGACAGAGCACACGCATCACATTAGAGTTGGGAAAAATCTTGTTTAGCCCACGATGATTTGGTTCTTGAAGATGGTTGGTTGAGTTACTAAGCGAGCATGGTATGCCTCAGTGGTCACTGTGTCCTCTCCTTTATGAACCTGTCCACTCTCAAGTCGGTTGCCAAGCCCAGGGTCCGTAGCAAAAGCTCGCTGCTCGTGCAGCCCTGAATGCACCTGGCCTCAGGCCTCTGCTGCCCGGCGCCCAGGCATGCGATCGTGGATGAAATGTGGCATGATGTGTGATCTCTGACGTTCCTTATAACTCTTCTATTCTCATCTCCTTTTTCTCCTTTCTATCTCAATTACTTTGAGCAGCATCAAGAAAAAATTACCAATCCACCAAAATGAGTAAGTCCCCCTGTGAAGCCATGAAATGCTTGCTCAACAGGACACCATTTCATGCTTCTTCATCCTAAACTCTGACCATTTTCTCTCTGGGAACAATGTCAAGTTTAGGTGTCGATAGCTCTCATTTCTGACCACTCACTAGAACCTGAGTCGAAGGCTCATGTTTAGAAAGAACTTAGACCAACGACACGCAGCGAGGCCAACACCCACCTTGCCAGGCCTCTGCGCACGCACAGACTCTCCCCCTTTGCCTCTCCTCTCTGACTCGCCCCTCGCTCACAGCTGCCCGGCACCCCTTCCTCTCCCGACTCAGCTCTCTCTGCCCACAGGCTGGCCCACCCCGAGGGAAGCCTCCCGGACCTCACCATGATGCACCTGACTACCAGCCTGGAGGGGCCCGAGGGGAGGAAGCCAGCGGAGCCTGGGGACGAGAAGCCGGAGGGCAGCCCTGCAAAGGCCCAGAGGGTTGAGCTCGGGGAAGGCAGCGAGGAGGCCGAAGAGGGAGAGGACGAAGAGGAGGAGTCGGAGGAAGAAGAAGAAATATCAGGTAATCCACTACCAGCAGCTGCTTGGCCCGAGGCTGCTCAGTGCGATCCGCTCAATGACACACAAGCCGGAGGTGTGATATTTGGGGATTGCTATGGTGACAAGATTCCTCTCCCAATCGCTCCAATAATTTCATTTTAATCTGATGGAGGAGAAGACAATACAGGGCCAGCTACATGGAGGGACTGGAGGGATGTGTCTTGCCACCCGTTCAGTCCCAAAACTTTGTGGCTTTCGTTGCTCTGACACTTTGTTGTGTATGTGGGTGCTGGGGTTTCAACCTGTGTAGCTGCGCTTGCCAGGCAAGCACCGTAACCACCAAGCCACTGCTCCAGGCCCCAGCCTCAGCAACTTAGTGAGACCCTGTCTCAAAATAAAAAAAATAGAAAAGACTGGGAATGTAGCTCAGTGATAGAGCTGGTTTCAATCCCCAGCACCACAACAAATAAATAAATAAAATTGGGCAAGAAAGAAGACTCCTCTCAATAGCAAGTCCCCCCGAAAAGCTGGCCCCCTTGTCCCACTCATCACAGCAGACCCACAGGAGAGGTCCAGAGGTGTGCTGTCCTTACCTGAGCCATATGTGCTCCTCAGTTTGAAGGACAGCCCAGCTCCACCAGAACCAGGAATGAAGACAGAGTCTTTGTTAGGATACTGGAGGCTGGATATTGAGCTTCACTAACTGGGTCTCACCAAGATGTGCACTGTGCTTGTACCCATACCCTCATCTTCATGCCACATGCACCTCCAGATCCTGGTCCTGTGTTCCCTAGACCTCCCTATTGACTACCCTCAGAGTCACTCTGTGCGTAAGCCTGTTCCACGGTGACTAAACAACATATTTTTTTTTTTATTAGATGAATATGGAGTTACAATTGAGGGGAAATCATTGTCAAACAATCAAGAACAAATGTATACATACATAGTTATGCAAGGCTGATTCCAAGTCATGGATGCCCCCCTTGGGTTCCCCGTGATTCTAGGTTTCCCCCAGAAGAACCCCTGCATTAAATGGATATCTCATGGAGGTCAGAGATCTTCTTCTGAGATGATTCCCCCATATTCCCACCCTCCAGTCTCCTAGATATTCTTCCAAAGCACTCCCCCCACCCTGTCCCCCACCCTGCGCATCCAGGTATCCTAGGCAATCATCCCCCTGTTTACATAAAAATTCATATTTTTATGTAAACATTTTGTTATTAGCTTAGCCATCTAACATACTGCTTCCCAATGTATTCTAGCTTCCACAAATGAGAGAAACCATTCGGCCCTTGAGTCTCTGAGATTGGGATACTTCACTTAGCATAATCCCTTCCATCTCCATCCATTTGGCTGTAAAAGCCATAATATCGTCTTCTCTAATGGCCGAGTAGAATTCCATTGTATGTAGGTACCAAAGTTTTTGAATCCACTTGTCAAGTGAGGGGCATCTGGGTTGGTTCCATAGTCTAGCTCTAGTAAATTGAGCTGCTATAAACGTTGATGAAGCCACATCACTATAATATGCTGATTCTAACTCTTTTGGGAAAATACCCAGGAGTGGGATAGCTGGGTCATAAGGTGGTTCCAGCACTAATTTTTTGAGGAGTCTCCACACTGCTTTCCAGGGTGGCTGAACCAGTTTGCAGTCCCACCAGCAGTGTGACAGTGTTCCTCTTTCCCCACAGCCTCTCCAGCATCTGTTGTTGTTCGTATTCTTCATTTTTGCCCCTCTGACAGGAGTGAGGTGGACTCTGGCCGCGGGGCTCGGACTGTGGAGGAGCTCCTTCCCATGGCCATGTGCTGTTCACTTTTGCTTCTGGGGAGAAGCGGCTGGTCCTGCTATGGCAGAACTTTGAGCAGAACTTCCAGGGAGCATGGAAAGTTTTATCCACTCCTTCAAAAGTCACTGATGGGCACACCATTTTGACAAGAAAATGGAACTTTCAGGGAGCTCAAGCCACCTCCTATGCTCAGCTGACAGCTTAGCCTTGAGAGTAAGGAAGGTCAAAGTCCTTCTCTGCACCTACACAAGTGTCATCGTCCCCAGAGTCCTGAGTTAAGGTGCCCGTGTGGTCGGCATGCCTGGGGGTTCATGGCCCGCCCTTGCTCCGGACGTTGATGCTCTTAGAACTCATTCCCTAAGATTATTTTGCAGCTTCTGGTTCTCATCTGAAAGTTGTGCGATTTGCTCAATTAATAACAGAACGCTGACGGCTCTGGGTGTCTCCTGTCCCGCAGACCTGCGGAACAAGTGGCATCTGGTGGTTGACCGCCTCACTGTGCTCTTCTTGAAATTCCTGGAGTACTTCCACAAGCTGCAGGTGTTCATGTGGTGGATTTTGGAGCTGCACATCATCAAGATCGTTTCATCCTACATCATCTGGGTTTCCGTGAAGGAGGCAAGTGAGCATTTGTGCTGTGTTGGAGCTCATAGAGCCGCAGGGGTCTCCTTTTCCTTTCCCAGCTGGCTGCCGTGTTTGTAAGGTGATGTCCACTGCATCCTGGCTCTGACACGGGTGCTGATGCTTGGAAAAACGGGACACCCAAGCTCAGTGGAAGTGAGGAGGGAGACCGTGGAGGAGGAAGTGCCGTGGCTGTTTCTGGCAGGCTGCTCGTGTTCCAAGGGCTGCTATTCTCACCCCTTCTTTGAGGAAGTGTGAGAAAGAGGCCTGCCCTTCTGTATGTGGGACACTAGCCCCTCAGCTCTCTTTGAGGAGAACAGCAACATTCTGGTTTATGTCGGGGGTTCTGAAGTCCAGTAAAATCTTTAATGTTAGAGTCAGACACGGTGGCACACACCTGTAATCCCAGAGGATTCCTCCAGGTAACCCTGGAGGATTGCAAGCTCTAGGCCAGCCTCAGCAACGGAGCAAGACCCTGAATAACTTAGAAACACCCTGTTCCAAAATGAAAACTGAAAAGGACTGGGAATATGGCTCAGTGATTCAGCACCCCTGGGTTACATTCCCAGTACAAAAAAAAAAAAAATCTTTAGTAGAGCTGACCTTGCTGGATTTTGGTTTTTGTGGACAAGACACAGTTTCCAGCCGTACACTTATCCCACACCCTCCCCCTGCTCATTTCTCCATCCAGAGTGCCTCCCATCCTATAGCCAGAGTAATCTTTCCAGAGTGAGAACAGGACCCTGGCAGTCCTCTCTGCCAGACCTTGGCACAGCCCCCTCCCATCCTCACCACATGCCTGAGTCCCTCCTGAGCTGGCCTGGGCCACTTCAACACTGCCATTCCTGGGTTTCAAAGTCCTCTGCAAAGCTTCAGGTCGCCCTACCCTGGCAGGAAACCCAATGCTTCTCCAAGGTTGTGCAAGCAAGGCTGCCCTGCGCCTGTGGGGCCCTGGACTTCCGATCCCTCTGCTCCTCCTGCTCCTACTTCCCATTGTGGCTCTGACTTCCCCTCGGCCGTCTTCCCTGCCCTGGGGGAGCTGCCTCCACCCATGCTCCCAAATCAACAGGGTCACCCACAGGGCCTTGTCCCATGCACTGCCCCAGCCCTGTGTGGACTTCTCATGCTGCATGTGCTTCCTGGGAGCAGCAAATCTTCTTGGGATGCATTACCTTGAACCTGGGTAGACTTAGTAAAATTAACTTTCCTTCTCTTTCCCTATCACTTTAAATAGCAGAAATTCTATGTAAATCATTCACATAGTCTTTATCCTCAATGCCTTAAATAGATTTTAAAAGAAATAACAAAGAGACTTAGTTTCCCTGCAGCTTTGATAAGATTTGCTTTTTAACATCCAAGTGTATTGACATACACTTGCTGATGACTAAGAGACAGTTAACAAATCAAAATGTGTTGCTAAAGTGTCACGTTTGGTGCGCCCATGAGTCCTTCGGGGTGTGCAGAGCACTTCCACCTGAGAACTGCCTTTGTCCTCAGTTAACTCTGGAAGGCAGTCCTTCCTACCCCTGGATGTCAGCCCTGAGTGCTCCGAGAGGTCCCTTACCTTGGACAGTGGAATTAGCTAAGTAGAAGAGTAGCAAGTGGCAGACTGCGGAGTCGTCAGTGCTGTTCCCCAGCTTCACTTTATAGATTTATAATCCAAATAGGAAAATCTACATCTTCAACTCACAGAGACAAGCATTTGGCACAAGAGCTCTGGCATATAATTTTAACAATATTCAGGATATATGAGTGTGGGCCATGGCTCAATAAGATGGTGGTTCATCTGTGCTGTTCAATCAGCTATCAGCTGTGGAGACTGCTAAAACTGGGGGTCAACTCCCCCATCCCCAGGCCAGCATGTTCACATGGAACCCATTGCTCTCCCTCCTTAGACTGGCTCCCCTCTTAGCATTTCCTATCATCCACTCAGGCTCCCATGAAGAAACCCAGGAGTCATTTCTAACCCTTCCTTCCATAAAACCCCCAATGCACCACCACCATGCCAATCAACCATCAGATCCAGTTAATCTTACTTGCCTTCATGAACCTGTGACCCCATCACTCCTGGGTGCCTGCAGCAACTCTCAGGCTGGTGTCTGACCTCTCGTCCAATGCCTGTCATGCAGTTTCTAGTCTTCATTTGCATTTCTCTAAAGAAGATGCAGATGGCAGCTTTAAAGTCCCCCAGGCAACGCCATTCAGTGGCATGGCTTTCTATTTCCTGCAGAATGGATTCTACACTCTTGCACAGTTCAAAAAGGATCCCTAAAAACTTGGTGTGTGTCCCTGTCTGCATCTTCACCCCTGCTCACTGCAGCTTACTCTTCTGACTCTGAGCTCTCCGTGGCTGTCTGTTCCAGCATGGCACTTGTCCACTCTTCCCAGCCTCTGCTCCTGCATCCTCCCCTTCGCAGCCTGGTTCAGCTGTTCCTGAACCTCCTCCCTAGAGCCTCCTCCTCTGGCAGGAACCTGTTCACATCTTCGGCTCGTTGGCCTGGCATTGGGTTTGCCTGTTTCCAAGTCCGACTCCCACACAAGGCACAGTGTTCTAGGAACTGTGGCTCACCTAGTACCCCAGCACCAAGGGCCAGTACCATGTGTGTGCTCAAATTTCCACCTCCCTGTGGGACAGGGAAAATGGGGCCGTGGTGCTCTGTGGGTGTCACAGCATGTTGTGCTTCTACCTCCCTTTCTGGTTTGGCCTCCAGGTGTCTCTGTTCAACTACGTGTTTTTGATTTCTTGGGCTTTCGCTCTGCCGTACGCCAAGCTCCGCCGCGTGGCTTCGAGCATCTGCACCGTCTGGACCTGCGTCATCATCGTCTGCAAGATGCTGTACCAGCTTCAGACCATCAAGCCCGAGAGCTTCTCCGTCAACTGCTCCTTGGTGAGCTGGGGGTGGGGTCCCCACAGCCCTGCAGCGCCCAGCCCGAGAGTACTCTGTCCAGACAGGGTCTGTCCTGCCCTGCATGCCAGGCCTCTGCCTGCTGCAGCTGGGTGGCCCTCACATGGGCCCTTCCCTCCCTTCCCCAGCCCTGTGGCACAGGTGGCAGCTGAATGAGGGCCGCTTGCACTCCCCCAGCCTGGAAAGCCATTGTTCACTGCATTTTCTCTTCTTTTCAGCCCAACGAAAATCAAACCAACATACCCCTCCACGAGTTGAACAAGTCTCTCCTGTACAGCGCTCCTATTGACCCGACTGAGTGGGTCGGCCTGAGAAAGTCCTCTCCCCTGCTTGTCTACCTGAGGGTAAAGGCGTTTTGTTCCTACTTAGACCTCAGCACACTTCGGAATCCTTCCCCTTGAGACTCTTATGTGGCATTTGGACTCACTCCTGCAACAGATAACTAAATGTCACAGACACTGCATTGCACTGATGAGAAATTGGCCAAGTACATTCACCAAAACATAAGGTCACTGGGTATTCAGAATGGACCCTGTCCAAAATACGTGGTCCAATTTTTAAAAAAGCAAATTTTAAAGCATTGTACATGGTATAATCTCTGCTAGGCACAAAGAAAAATATGGGATAAAATGTACCTAAAGATCAATAGCGTTTATTTCTGAGAAGGAACTGTTGCTTTACTGTCTAAAATCTAAATTTCGTTTCCCAACAATTTTACAATTTTTTGGGAGGGTACTAGGGGTTAAACCCAGGGGCACTTAACCACTGAGCCACATCCCCTGTCCTTTTAATTTTTTTTTTTGGAGACAGGGTTTTGTTATGGGGTCCAGTTATCCACGCATAGTGAGCCCACCAGAGGCCAGAATAGAAAAAGAAAAAAAAAAAGTTTATTTTGGGGAAAGAGAAGAAACAGGCTGGGGCACCAGGACCACTGCTCCAAAGCAAAGTTCAGGGAGAGCCGCAACCCCGAGTGACCCAAGCAGGCTGCTTTTAAAGGAAATTTTTGGCAGGCTTATCGACAGGCTTACAAAAGGGGTCTTTCTCCAAGAAATGCAAGCACCAAGTTTTAGTTTGTTTGATACAAATTGCACCTGGTGGGCTAGCAGGGCAGGCTAGGTGGGGAGCTGAACTATCCATATCTGAAACTGGCAGCTCCAGAGGGCTGCTTCACAGAGAGGTCACAATGACCTTGACTGTTTCTGTCATTTACTACAGCACAATTCAAGGATTTTATTTCCATCCATTTTGGCATGCTCAATTTTAACTAAATATATTTGTTTTCTATCAGGAGGGTCTCTACCTTTTTACAGTTTCACTAAGTTGCTTAGGGCCTTATTAAGTTGCTGAGGCTGACTTTGAACTTGAGATCGTCCTGCCTCAGCCTCCCGAACCACTGGGATTACAGACGTGCCCCACCATGCCTGCTGCTTCCCTATAATTTATAATAAAGAAAACGAATTCATTTAGAACTAATAAAGCATTATCTTTGCAAAAAAAGTGCTTCCCTTACAAAGAGTCCTACAAACACAATGAAATCAATATAGTTTACCTTTCACATTGTACTTTGAGGGATAAACTAAGCAGTCCTGACCCCACTGCAGGGACAGCACACTTAGGAATAAAACTTCCCTGCACAATGCCCGGGATCTTGATGCACTGAACATCCAGCTTATGTTTGATGCCCAGGATCTCTATGCACTGAATGATGGCTTATGTTCGATGCCCAGGATCTTTGTTCTTTTTCTTTTTTTTCCTAAAGAGAGAGGAACAGTGAGAGAGGGAGAAAGAGAGAAATCAATTTTATTTAGTTTTTCGTGTGGCTTTTGTTGCTCTGAGACTTTGTTGCATACGTGGTGCTAGGGTTTGAACTCCCATACTCGCGCATGCCAAGCAAGCGCATAACCGCTGAGCCACCGCTCCAGCCCTAGATGCCTGGGATCTTGATGCACTGAACATCTGGCTTAGGTTCGATGCCTGGGATCTTAAATGCACCACACGTCCCATCTCTGTGAGTAGTTGCTAGTTTCCCTCACAGGGTGGATACCTTTGGGAATGGCATCCCTCCAATAACTGTCACAAGGACAAAGTGAAATGACACTTGGAAAGCATGGTGTCACCTCTCTCCATCACTACTGTTATTTCCGCTTGTTACTGTTCCTTCCTGAACACACTTCTGAACACACTGCTCACTTTGGCAGATGTCAGAGGCGGTGAAGATGTCCCCTGTGACTGGCAACCCCTCCTCCCACTTAGTGTGTTTCCCAGGCACTGATGGCTGCTCCGGTGGCCAGCAACCATGGGCCACCTCTGGGTCTCGCAGTGGCTTCCTGGTGAGGGGGTGCTTCTCCAAGAACAGGAGGGCACAGCCACAGTCTCAGACAAGTGGGTTGTGTTGCCACAGTGATCAGCTCAATTTCCACAATGGAGACAGCTCCACAGCAAACAAGACACACAAAGCGAGCCTGGAGCTCAGCAGGGTTTTGAGTAAAGGTGAGATTTTATAAAAACACTCTCATTTAGACATCGAGAATGAAAACAATGACGTAATGGGGATTGCTTAAGGCTGAAATCACGAAGCATGTGGCACACTCGGTTGTGTTCTCTTGCTTCTTCTTTGTAGAATAATCTCCTGATGCTGGCCATTCTGGCCTTCGAAGTTACCATTTACCGCCACCAGGAATACTATCGAGGTCGAAACAACCTCACAGCCCCCGTGTCTAAAACGATCTTCCACGACATCACCAGGCTGCACCTTGATGATGGACTTGTTAACTGTGCCAAATATTTCATAAACTACTTCTTCTACAAGTTTGGCCTGGAGGTGAGGTTTTTCACCCCTCTGTTTTATTTCTCTTTACATGAGCATGTTAATAGCTACGCTGGGCGGGTTGGCCATTGGGGTGTATTCCACAGCTCCAGGCCATGCTGATGACTCCTCAGTCAGCAGAGGTTGCTGTTGACATGTTGACCTGGCTCTGCCCGGCGTTTCCCAAGACAGGGTGCTACCACCCCTGCTCCACAGCAGGGCACTTGG
This sequence comes from Aplodontia rufa, assembly GCA_004027875.1. Taxonomy (NCBI): domain Eukaryota; kingdom Metazoa; phylum Chordata; class Mammalia; order Rodentia; family Aplodontiidae; genus Aplodontia; species Aplodontia rufa. The sequence continues at coordinate 88,043 of PVKS010000816.1, read as the reverse complement.
CCTCTAGATCTCCAGAGCCATATGAGCACATGAACAGCTGTCCTGGGGACCTGTGCACACAGACCCACTGAGGTTGCACAGGTGCGGCCCCTGGCGCGCTCCTCTTTCCTGCTAACCTGATGTGTGTCTGCCTCTTGTTACCCATATGCAGACCTGTTTCCTGATGTCGGTGAATGTGATCGGCCAGCGAATGGATTTCTACGCCATGATTCACGCATGCTGGCTCATCGCTGTCTTGTACCGACGCAGAAGGAAGGCCATCGCCGAGGTCTGGCCCAAGTACTGCTGCTTCCTGGCCTGCATCATCACCTTCCAGTACTTCATCTGCATCGGCATCCCGCCCTCCCCCTGCCGAGGTGAGCGCCCTTCCACAGCGGCTTCCAGCACCCGCAGCTGGGAGAGTCTGATGATTCTGCTGTCCATCACTCCCTGCCCAGCCTGGAGAGTCAACTCTGCTGTCCATCACTCCCGCCCAGCTGGGAGAGTCTGCTGACTCCACTGTCCATCACCATCCACCCCTGACCAGCTGGGAGAGACTGACTCTGCTGTCCATCACTCCCGCCCAGCTGGGAGAGTGGGACTCTGCTGTCCATTACACGCCACCCCCCCAGCTAGGAGAGTCTGCTGACTCCACTGTCCATCTGGGAGAGTATGACTCTGCTGTCCATCACACATATACACACACACTGGCCCTCCCCCACCCCCACCCCCATACCAGCTGGGAGAGTCCGACTTTGCTGTCAATCACATACATACACCCACCCCCTGCACCACCACCCCACCCCACCCAGCTGGAAGAGTCCCATCACATACATACACCCCAACCCAGCTGGGAGAGTGGGATGACTCTGCTGTCCATCACCACCCCCACCCGCACCCCCATCTTGCCCAGCTGGGAGAGTCTGACTCTGCTGCCCATCACCTCCCCTGCAGATTACCCATGGAGGTTCAAGGGCGCCGACTTCAACGACAACATCATCAAGTGGCTGTACTTCCCAGATTTCATTGTGCGGCCCAACCCCGTGTTTCTCGTCTGTAAGTGTTTCCGCCCTGGGCCGGCAGTGGGTTTCTCTCTGCTCGTTAATCTTTGCGCTGGTGCATTGGCACCTTTGCCTCTTCCGCTGGCGCTGGCTTCCTAACCCTGTGAGGCCTGTCTCCATGCATTAGTATCAAGTCATTAACCGCTCCCACTCCTTCTGTTGCATTTGCAAAATTAATCAATCAACACTGCAGACTCCACCTTCACTTGTGTCCTTTCCCCTCCCAGGACACCCTTCACAGACATCTGTACGCTCACCTTCTAAAGACAGATTAGAGGGGGAGGCCGTGTGTGCTGTCCCAACAGGCAGACCAAGCAAAGCAGGGCTGTGACAGTGAGGAGGAGGCCACCAGACTTGGCATCACTGGCTGCCAGTCAATGACTTCCCTGGCAGCTGGCAAGCCGAGGGCTGGAGCAGCTGTGCCACCCCAGGCTGGTTGGGAGTGCCGGCTGCTGCAGAAAACTCCAGAAGCCTGCCTGCCCCAACAGGCTCAGGTTGCATTTTTAAAATAAGGAGGCAGCCAGTGCTGCAGGCTGCCAGGCAGGCATGGCCAGGGCTGTTCTGGGGATCTCGCTCAGACCTCCCCCCACTCTCACAAACTCTCTGCCTTCCCACCTGCTCTCTGCACCTTCAGGGTGGCGGTGCTTGTGGAATGGCCCTTAGTTACAATGCAAAGGGAGAAGCAAGGTTAAAGAAACAGAACTGTCTGCCCTACCACATGTGAGGAGGTAAAGTTGGGCAAACGACTCCAGCGGCTTCCTGCAAACTGGAGGGAGGTCAAAGCCAACCTGCGTCAAGCCTGGGACGCCAGATGACAGTCACTAAGCCTCACACCTCCATGCACCAAGGGCACGCGAATTCCAGACTCCCATGGGGAGCCTCTGGTGGTGTCTCCTCACACTTGGCCTGACCTCGGGGTCCAGGATGGCTCTTGCACTTTGGGGCACAGCCCACTCGGGATGGTGACACTGCTGCACCAGGAGCCCAGAGACCGCTTTGTCTTCCAGATGACTTCATGCTGCTTCTGTGCGCCTCCTTGCAGCGGCAGATATTTGAGGATGAGAACAAGGCGGCCGTGCGCATCATGGCCGGCGACAATGTGGAGATCTGCATGAACCTTGACGCTGCCTCCTTCAGCCAGCACAACCCTGTGCCTGATTTCATCCACTGCAGGTAAGAGTGCTGCACGCCTAGCAGCCGCTGGGGGACGCCCCACTCAGCCTGCCCCTCTCACTCTCCCGTTGTTTGGCTGGGTGACAGACTGGCTCAGGAGCCTAGCGGTCCAGCCTCTGAGTCGAAGCTCCAGGCCAGTGTTCACCTCCTCCTGCAGCCTCAACTTTCCGCCTCTTTCTCATCACCCATCCTTTTCATCTCCTCCTCTTATTCCATCCCTCTTGGTCTTCCCTGTCCCTCCTCTTCATCCCTGTTCCAGTTCCTCTTCTCATCCTGTGTCCCTCCTCATCCCCATGCCTCCCCCTCACCCATGTCCCTCTTCCTCCTCCTCACCCCCTGTGTGCTCAGGCCCTCAGGAGTTGCCCTGTGGGCTCCCTTTATAGCGGTCTTTTGTACACGTGGGTATGATTCATCTGTTTACTGCATTATAGTTATACATACTTGTGGGGTTATAAATGCATATAAAATAGCTTTCTTCATCTTGGTCCCGAGTACTTTCCTCTCCCTCCCCTCCCATCCCTCTGGTCTCCTTCCTCTGTAGCATCTTTGCTGTCCTCTACCATCTTCCCCAGTCAAGTGACAACTGGTCTTGCAAGTCCGATTATTCCCTTGACAGTGTTGGTTGCTTCTCTCCACGTCCCTCTGCCTTGGCTGGTGTTATCCCCTGACCTCTGCTTCTCGGCGGGTGTGCCCTCTCCTCCCCTGCACTTGGCTCTTCCCATCCTTGAACACCTGTGAGACTCGGTTCCCACACGGCACAATGGTCATGGGCAGCTGATGCACCCTGTCTGCCTCCTTCACCAGTCGAGTAGCCGCGGACCAACTGCCTGGCCTCAGGGCCTCACGGGATGGACCACCTGCTCCTGCCACTGTGAGGATGCAGGGATTGGCTCTTGTGCAGTCTCAGCCAGGAGAGTCCTATCCACACAGTGCACATTGCATCCAAACTGGCATGGTTATTGTAAGAGCCCGTTCGACCCCCTTCTAAGGGGCGAGTCCCCTTCTAACCTGTTTGCTCTGGTCCCCATCCCCACCTTCATGGCTTTGGCCCCACACGGTGTACAGTAACAGTGCAAGGATCTGACCCCAGTCAACCCTGCCACAACTGAGTGGACTGCGGTTCGACCACAAGCTCAGTGTGTATCAGAAGCAGTAAGCAAAGCTGCTCAGAACCACCTGCTGCGGGGCTGGAGATTGTTTCTGTGAGTGGTGTACCATATAAACACTAGTCTAAGGCAGGGCGTCCACGGTCTCTTCTCTGTGAAGCTGAGAGAAGTTTTGCTCCAGCATACGCTCTTCCCAACTGCAAAGCGGGGAAGTATTTTACAGCATGCCAATGACAAAGCCGAAAGCCAACTCACACCGAGGATTTTATGCGTCACCGATTTTCAATCTGAATCTTTTCTTGAAAAATTAATTATTTCAAGCTTTTAGATTTGTTGCTCAATTAGGAATACCAGAATGTTACAAGCCCTCAACCCTACACTGGGAGGTGAATAGTCACATCCTGGGGCAGTGGTGTTAGGGATCCATGAATAGGAGGTGATGGGGGAACCCATGAGCAGGTGTTCATGGGGAATCTTTGTGCAGGTGGCCATGGGGGACCCATGAGCAGGTGGTCATGGAGGAACCCTTGTGCAAGTGGCCTTGTGGGAACCCCTGTGCAGGTGGCCATGGGGAACCCCTGTGCAGGTGGCCATGGGGAACCCCTTTGCAAGTGGCCATGGAGAACCCCTGTGCAGGTGGCCATGGGGGAACCCATGAGGAGATGGCCAGGGGGAACACCTGTGCAGGTGGCCTTGGAACCTGTGTGCAGATGGCCATGGGGGAACCCATGAGGAAATGGCCATAGGGAACCCCTGTGCAGGTGGCCTTGGGACCTGTGTGCAGGTGGCCTCTGAAGCAGGCTAAGTGCTGAGCAGACCAGGACTCCTGGTGAGGGATGCACACCTGCATGTCAGCAGGACACGTTGAAAAGCACACAAGGCCCCCACACATGTGCGTGTGCGCGCACACACTCACACACACACGTGCACGCACACACACACACACACACACACACACGGAAACACACACAAACTCCAAAATGGCGGCAGCCCAGCTCCACTGACTGTACAACACATGAGCTTCAGGAGTTCCTGGGAGCTCAACCAAGTCACTGACTGAGTGGCCTGGCTCACTGACAAATGCTGACATATTTTTTTGCTCTCCTTTGTTTGCAAAGGTGAAATATATTTTAAGTTTAAAAAAAAGGAAGAGAAAAACATTCACAAAAACATTTTAAGTGTCTTACTCTAAAAAAAAAATAAAGGTCAAAAGTTCACATATCTGAAAAATACTTCTGTGATAACACAGGACGGGTCAAGAAAGTAACATACTTTATTAAGAGATGATTTTTGACTCCCTGCAAAATGAAAGCCCATTAATCAAAGAACTAGTCCACAACTGGTTCTCCTGTGCTTCTCCGCAAACCCGGGAAGAGAAACACGCAAAGCAAACCCACCCAAGACCAAGAGCTGTGACCAGCTGTGACACCCAAACACGGCCTGCAGGTAGCGCTCCCGGCAGCTGCAAAACGGCCCGGCTCTGGACTCTCCAGCAGCTGCTATTTATTACAAGAAGCCTGAGACCTGAGCCCTGTGTCCCCTCCTTTAAGAAGGCCATCAGAGATGGATGGGCCTGACAAAGGAATCCTGACTCAGCCTGGGATCCAAAGGCAGAGTGTTAGAAAGAGCCCACGGTCGCCTCTGGAGGTGCCCGCGTTGTCTGAATCTGTTCCCATCTCTACGGAGAGATCTTCATTTCTAGTAAAATCATTTTATCTTACGGTTTTGTTTTATCTATTGAGTTCTAGCTCAGCAAAAGGAATCCATTGTTATTTTTTTTTCTTGTTAGCCAGGAGATTCTAGTGAGAAATGCTAAGATTCAGAGTTGCTTTTGTATCTGTATCTTAGAATTCCTTTCGCCATGTATACCGTGCCCCATGCTTTCCACGGGAAGACACAGAGGAGTTTTGAGCACTCAAATCCTAGGCGGAAAACAGGGCCATTTGAGAGCAATTTGACCCAAAAGAAGTAAGCGGACACCCTTGCAGTGGTACCCAGCTGCCCGCCGCAGCCAGGCAGGACGGAAGCAAGGGAATACAGAACTCTGGCTGCCTTCAAGGACGGGAGAGTAGGATTTTTTCCCCCTTCTTCGTACGGAAGCTCCCGATTCCGTGCTTTTCCTTGTTCTGCCGTTTCCCCTGGATTGTTTGGTTTCTTTTCCAGGTCCTACCTGGACATGTCCAAGGTTATCATCTTCAGCTACCTCTTCTGGTTCGTGCTCACGATCATCTTCATTACCGGAACAACCAGGATCAGCATATTCTGCATGGGTTACCTGGTGGCCTGTTTCTACTTCCTGCTCTTCGGGGGCGATTTGCTGTTGAAACCCATCAAGAGCATTCTGCGCTATTGGGACTGGCTGATTGCCTACAACGTCTTTGTGATCACCATGAAGAACATACTGTCGGTGAGTGCCTGCCGCTGGACAGCACACTTGTGGCTTGCGCGTCAGAGTAAACAATCCGCTCAGGTGGTCATGGCTGGCTCCTCGCACGGCTCTCTTGAAAGCCTCAAAGAAGATACAACCAGTTCAGAATCCAAAGGACAATTTATTACTCTGCTTTGCCAAATTAAGCAGAACTCTTCATTCTCAGGTCCACAGTTATAAGGTCACATGGAGAAAGGGTACATATTCACTGGAAAAAGTTTATAACATGTTTTATTAACTGAAGTCTCACCCCTTCTGAGGGACCGCATCTTATCTCTCACAGTGAGTGTTTGAAGTGGCTTTCGGTAGGCTCAATCAGAAGCAGAGAATTGATATTTTGTTTGTTTGTTATTTTGTGGTACTGGGGATTGAACCCAGGGGTCCTCTCCCACTGTGCTCTGTTCCCAGCCCTTTTTGTTCAGTTGGTTTCGTTTTGGAGTTTTGCTTGTTTGTTTGTTTTAAGGAAGGGCCTTGCTAAGTTGCTTAAGGCCTTACTAAGTAGCTGAGGCTGGCTTTGAACCTGCAATCCTCCTGTCTCAGCATCCCGAGACGCTGGGATCATAGGCGTGTGCCACACTGCACATGGCTCATTGAATTTTTTCAGTCATATCCCATTCAGAATAAAAATACAGTTCCCGGGCTGGAGCAGTGGCTCAGTGGTTAAGGCACTTGCCTGGCATGTGTGAGGATGTGGATTCAAACCCCAGCACCATGTACACAACAAAGTGTGGGAGCAACAAAAGCAACATGAAAAACTAAATAAAATTGGTTCTCTCTCTCACTGACCCTCTCTCTTCAAAAAAAAAAAAAAATACAACTCTCTTACCTAAAAGAGCTGTAAAAATGTAAAATAAAATGAGCATTGTTCTCTAGAACACTATGGAGTGGGGACTGAGGTGGAATAGGGACCGGAGGCAAGAACGTTTTGCGTACCCAGAGATGGGGAGACCTAAGGCAGAGCTCGGCTACACGGCTGCCTCTGAGCATTGTCACCCGGCTTAGGACATAGCTAGGCAGGTGGAGGAACAGCACATACTGTTTGCTCTGCTATTAAATAGCTGTGTTCCAGGACCTAATTTTCCCTAACCTGACCAATAACTCACATCGCCCACTAGTAATTACAGAATTCCGTCATCCTTCAGGAGACCATTAGACTTGGAGCTGCAGGAAATCAACCAAGAAGCCTTCATGAGCAGCAGTTAATGCCTCTGCAGCCAGCTTTAACTAACGCTGTGCCTGCTCCTTGCTGTCACTGGTAGAACAGGACAGGGTGCTGCTAGAGGGACTCCACTCTTCTCTACCCAGCTACTTAGGCCTGAGCTCACCAGTCTGTTGGGCTGTGAAGGCTGAAGGCTATTGGGTTTTTCTTTTTTTGCATGTGTATTACTGTGTTTAGTGGGCTTGGAAAGCCAAGTCTATGTAGTCATGAATATTTGGATATTTTATTTTTCCTGCCATCCTGTTAATGATTAATTTTCTGGGTGAAGGTGAAAGGTGCTTCAAGTCAGCATCTTTGCCCACTAACACTAACTTACACTTGGAGTAGTCCTGGGAGCCATTGCAGAGTATGAATAGAAGAAGATAACCCTGTTCTATTCTGAAGCGTCTTGTGGCAAGGGATCCACTATTGGAGTCTGATCTAAACGCCAAGCTTAAAAATGGGTGGATATAAAGTCAGTCCATCCATCCACCCATTCATCCATCCTTCTGTCTCTCTGCTCCTTCATCCAGCCATCCTGCCATCTTTCCATCTCTCTGCTCATTCATCCAGCCATCCTGCCATCCTTCCATCTCTCTGCTCATGCATCCACCCATCCATCCATCCTTCCATCTCTCTGCTCATTCATCCAGCCATCCAGCCATACTTCTCTCTGCTCATTCACCTAGCCATTCAGCCATTCTTCTATCTATCTGCTCATTCATCCTGCCATCCTTCCATCTCTCTGCTCATGCATCCACCCATTCATCCATCCTTCTGTCACTCTTCTCATCCATCCATCCATCCATCCATCCATTCATTTCTTCATTCTGTAAACCCATATTGTAGACCTATTCTTTGCCGAGTGCTATTTTATATCTTGAAGAATGAGAGATAAACAGTACCCATGTTTGACTCTCAAGGAGCTTACATTCTAGATGGGAAGATGGACCTGCAAATGATAATTCAGTTGTTGATGATAACGGTTACAACCTTGCAGGAAAACAAAGCAAGAACTACAGGAAACCTAATATCTTGCCTGGATAAGTTGGGAAGAGACTTTGTGGAGGCAATGCCATTTCAATCCATGAGACTAGGAAAATAGACTAAGGGGTCTCCAGGGAGACGAAGGGAAACACACTTCCTGTCTGGAGATGCACAGCACAGACATGGCAGCGTGGATTGGAAGGCGGGTGGGGAGCTTGTTCCCAGGGCTGAGAATCCTATGCTGAGCACCATCCTTCGGAGCAAATCCGGTATTCTCCTGCTCACGTGTCCCCAGGACACACACAGCTCAGCCACACCTGTGTGTTGGCTCACAATGGTTAGTGTTTTCTGAAACTAGCCCCCTGCCTCAGGATTGCACATAACATAACTATAACAAGAAATCCCTGTGATGAGACTACCATGTGCTGACAAAAACAAAAAATCTCATCACCCAGAGCATTGGCCAAAGTCCCCAAATGCACATGGTCATTCCTTGGAATTCCCTGGGGGTTGGGTCAGGACCACCAGTGGGTACCAAAATCCTCGGATGTTCAGGTCCCTTGTACAAAAAGGTGCGGAATTTCCATGTGACCTGCATGCATCTTCCCACAAGCTGAACCCTCCCTGGATCATTTATAACCCCAACACAAGGCAGTGTGTGTAAATAACTGTCATGCTACGCTGCTTAGGAGATAATGACAAGGAGAAAATTCTGTGCATCTTCAGGACAGATGATTTTTTTCCCAAGTATTTTCTGTCCTCTGCTAGTTGAACCCTCAGAGACGGGATCTGTGGAGCGAGGGCGGGCTGCACTCTTCCTGCCCTGAGTCTTGTGCCCCGCGGCCGTGTCTGGGACGAGTTCCTCAGAACAGTAAAGGTGGAATTTGACTGTGGGAAAATAATTTGACAATATCAAAGTCCTAGGCTCCATTGGGCATCCACTCACAGAGCTGGAGTTTAGTCCCACAATGGTCCAGGTTTCCTCTGTGACAAGAGGTTCTTCCAAGGACAGAAGTGCTAGCCTGAGGACCCCAGGTCCATGCAGAGGGTCTGATTTTCCCCAGGGACTTAACCTTGCTCCAGAAGCAGCTAATGCAGGGCCACATGACGACTGAAGTTTAGGTATGATGGGCCCCATGTTAGTCACTGGCACTAGGCCCTTAGTAAGTCTTACATCTGTTGGGATCACAAGACCCTAGACTTGTTTTGGGGTGCAGTTTCAAAATCTGCATTTCTTGTTTGTTTTCCAGATAGGAGCGTGTGGATACATTGGAACATTGGTTAAAAAGAGTTGCTGGTTGATACAGGCCTTCAGCCTGGCTTGCACCGTCAAAGGCTACACCATGCGTAAGTACGAAAGGCATGTTTGAGAGCGGACAGCATAGGGAAGGACAGTGGAAGGCAAGGTTGATTAGAAACTTGGCCAAAGCCCACGAAGAAAAGGGATCAACATGGAGGTCAGCTCTGTCCCCAGATGGGGGCTGCAGAAAAGTGAGCTGTGGATCCATCAGCCATAATATAAGACAACCTCACTCCAGGCACCTTTGATCGGATTCTAGAACCTCTCCCACCCTGGCAGGTCTGGGGGTTGGGCACAGTGCTGTTGTAACCCCCAAGACTTCTCTGAGTTACGGTTAGGAGGGATTCCACGGCCCACTCAAGCTGGAGTTGCTGTGGTTAGATTTCTGGGTCATCAAGGTAACCCTGGATCGCAAGTCCTGCCCTCCTCAGGACCCTGGGATCTGCAAAGGCAGACAAACCAGTTGGGAAGTCCCAGGCTTCTGGAGTTGCATGAAGAGTAAGGGACATGATGTTCCCACCACCCTGCCTCCCACAACAGAGCCCAGAACCTCATGCCATGGGGTCTTCCTGAGGCCAGGATGGGGGCTGCTTGGACCCAAGGTCCTCCACCTCCGTGGCTGCTGGCTCAGGCTGCACTTTGAAGAGGAGGAACGTCCCTGCGGATTGCCCTTAACCAAGCCTCAAGGGTGCTGCTCTAAATACCGCTCTGTGTCCATTGTCACGGCCCGACCCTGGCAGAGCTCACTCCCAGAACAGTTCAGCTCCTTTGAACAGAGCATTTCCTCTGTCACTGACACAGTACTTCTCCATGGCCCTGGCTGGGGGTCCCCTAAGAGAGAGAGGTGCTCAGGGCCCTCCCTGCTGAAGGTGCCAGCCATGCCCATGGTCACGAGTCCCCTGTGCAGTCAACCCCACGAATTCCCAGTGCAGCTGGACCTGAAGGGTGCAGCCTTGCTGGTGAATGAATCTCCTTGTAGGCAGCACGTCAGAACGCTGGGCCCCAGCGGTCCCCATGCCCCAGCGGACCACAGGGTGACGGTGGGATGGACGTCCGCTTTAATGGGGTCTTCCCTCTGCCACACAGCCGAGGACGACTCGTCCTGCAAGCTGCCCAGCGGGGAGGCGGGCATCATCTGGGACAGCATATGCTTTGCCTTCCTGCTGCTGCAGAGGCGCGTCTTCATGAGCTACTATTTCCTGCATGTCGTGGCTGACATCAAAGCGTCCCAGATCCTGGCTTCCAGGTGGGTCGCGCCGTGGAATCGGGTGGCCGTTCTCCTAGAGAACCCTCTGGGAGCTGTGCACACTCTGCCCTCTGCCTGGAGAAACCCCTTCCAGGAAAACAAGGAGAATGGAGAATGTAGCCCCAGGCCTAGAAGAGCCACATAGAGTATTTTTCTGGGTTGTTTTGTTTTGTTTTGTTTTGTTTTTGGAGGGAGAGGTGGAGCATGTGAGAGAAACAGAGAATCAATTTTATCAATTTTATTTAGCTTTTTTTTTCCACCTGGTTTTCATTGCTCCAACACTTAGTTGTGAATGTGATGCTGGGGTTTGAACCCGGGTTCTCATGTATGCCAGGCAAGTGCTCCAACCGCTGAGCCACCACTCCATCCCCCCACATACGGTATTAATGAGGAGTCTGATGCCAGGTGACATTTCCCAAGGACTGGGACACTGTGGAAGGTCAGAAATACAGGGGCCAACTGGAGCCCTCGCCTTGCCCCTTGCTGGAGCCGTGAACATAGTAGCACAACCTGCGCTGGTCTTGAGTTGTCTTCCTGCCTCTGCTTTAAGAGGAAACTCCTGAAAACATGACGAGCTTCTATTAGGTTGCAGATCTTACGTGGAAAAGTGATGTTATCCCAGCCTCACTCTAAGCAACTCAGAAAACTTAACAGCACACACACAAAAATCTCATTTACAAAGTAGGCAAATGGATCTGAATGCATAGCTCTGTAAAGAAAATATGCCAAGGGGGGCTGGGAGTGGAGCCCAGGGGTGCGGCACATGCTTCCTATGCACAAGGCCTGGATGGAATCCTTGAACCTTAAAACAAAGAAAGAAAAGAAGGGAAGGAAGGAAGGAAGGAGGGAGGGAAGGAGTGAAGGAAGGAGGGAAGGGAGGACGGAATGAGGGAAGGGAGGAAGGAAGGATGGAAGGGAGGAAGGAAGGATGGAAGGGAGGAAGGAAGGAGGGAAGGGAGGAAGGAAGGAGGGAAGGGAGGAAGGAAGTAAGGAGGGAAGGAGAGAAGGGAGGAAGGAATGAGGGAAGGAGGGAAGGAAGAAAGGAAGGAGGGAGGGAAGGAGGGAAGGAGAGAAGGGAGGAAGGAATGAGGGAAGGGAGGAAAGAAGGAGGGACCAACAGTCAGCAAGTCATGAAGCTCTGCTCAGTACACTGCTGCCAGTGATTTCCCAAAACCACAGTCTGGTGCCCCTCACCCTGTCAGAATAGCTCCCATCAAAACCAAAAGGAGAGCCAGGAAGGGCAGGTGAGAAGGGAACCCAGAGGCCCTATTGGTGGGAGGGGCAAGTTAACACAGCCATCATGGAGAGCAGTGTGGAGGCCCCTCGAAAGAGGCTCAGTGTCACCAGCAGCCTCACTGTTCTAAGTCCTTTAGGGTGTCCTGCCCTTCCCTCTCACCTCTTCCTCCTGCCCACTGAGTTTCTTCCCTGGGCCACAGACAGGATTTGCACTACCACCCTCCCTGGGGCTCTGCCCCCATCATGAGGCTCAGGAAACAGACTGGGAAGAGCCCTGGACCAGCCATCCAGGTGGGAGGGGCCGGTGGCTGCTGTGTGACCCCTCTGCTGGGCTTGTCTCTGAGAGACACTGACTTCCCGCATCCCACGGGATCCTTGGTGCGCAATCTGCCAACATCAGGCTGTGTGATGTGACGTTTCCACAGTGGACCACTGGGCTTGTGGTTGAACTCATTCCTCTGTGTCTGTGCCACCATTTCCCCGGAGCCTTATTTCCTTTCTCTTCCAGGACAAATCAAACATTGATTCAAAGTCCATCTATGCGGGAGCAGCCCTGGCCTCTGCTGTCTAACTGCCTATGGTGTAGAAAGAGCGGCAGGGGGCGACCATGGCTCCCTCGGCCCTCATGATGCGGGTGGACAGTAGCAGTCCTGCCACTCAAAGCACAATTGTCTTCTAATGCCCTGTAGTTATTTTTCCAGCAGAGGACAGGGTCTCAGCCCAGAGGCAACCTTATTTACTTGCACATAGCAGCTGGTAATTTTGCAGGGATGGACGGGAGCTGTGCTCTGTGCTTTGCCCCTTGCTGAGTGGAAACCCCAGCCCTCCTCCCAGCCATGCCCCCCTCTGGCCTCCCAGGGCCAGCAGCCTGTTCCCTCCCCAGTGAGAAGCTGTTCCGGAGGGGGCTTGGTGACTCCAGCTGGCAGCTGGGAGACCTCAGTGTCACCAGCACAGGACGCCCTGCTTTCTGACCGTGAGCAATGGTTTTCAGGGGAAGGCAGGCATGAGAGTGCTAAATGGTTCTGTTTCCAATTTTCCCGTAGGGGGGCTGAACTTTTCCAGGCCACGATCGTGAAAGCTGTAAAGGCAAGGATTGAGGAAGAGAAGAAGTCCATGGATCAGCTGAAGAGACAGTAAGCGTGATGTTCAGTATGCCCTCCGCCCTTGGGGACCTCAGACCCTTGAAAAATCAATTCGTGTCACGGTTCACAACCACCCATGTGTTTGATCCTGTGTCCACGCAGTTGCTAAGACTTCCTAGACCAAAAATGAAAACAGTTTAATAGAAAGTTAGTTCCAGAAGGTGGGCGGGGCCGTCTTGGAAAAGACTGGAGAGCAGCAGTTCCTAGCTCAGATACCTGCTGGAGAACCCCAGGCAGCATCCCTCAGGCCTCTGACCCTCAGTCTCCTGCTCCTAAACTGGATCCCGCAGGTCTGCCTTCCTGGATTTGTAGAGATTGAACCAGCTCATGAATGAGACAGTGAATGCTCATTGCAACTGTGGCTTGAGGGGATAAACCTGGGGGTCAGCTCTAGAAGCATCTTGAAATCATACAATTCAGTCTCTGGCCAGAAGCAACAACCTCTGGTATTAAAGACGGAGCGTGGACGTCAAGTAGAGTCTGGATGTGGAACTCCTCCTGCCCTGTGTTTATTTCAAAGCCTTTCCACCATGCCAGTGTGGATGGGTCACGGGTTAGACTGACTCCTCTTGGGAAATTTGGGAATTATTGGAAAGAATTTTCTGAGTGAAATTCCTAGTAACAAACAGGCCTTTTAAGGTTGGTAGCCCTTAAGGCTTTAGGGACAAGGTGTAAAAACTGATGGCTGTACGGTTGAAGATGAACACACTCTCTCAGCCCACCAGGAAAGTCCCCTGAGTTTTGGGGAGAAGCTTCATTCCCTTCTGACCTCATTTCTCAGCTTCCTTCTCCGAGCAGAAGTGTTTCCTATTATAAATTAGATTGGTACATGGCATGTCTGATTTCACAAAGACATAAGTTGTGCATATATAATTTATATCAACCATGGTCAGCATTGTTTCTAGCCAACCAATGAAAGTAATAGAGGAACAATTTGGATCCACATATAGAATGTGCTTCTCCTTTCCCACAAGTCCTGAGTTGGGATTCACTTGGCTGAATTTTTCTATTTAAGAATGCAGAAATTGGGTGAAGAAAGGAATAACATTTTATAACATGTTATGTTCAGACTGGCTGAAGCATGAGCCGGTGGATGCATGTAATGATTATCAATCATCTTATTAAGTCTAGCACCTGTGGGGCGTGGAGTGACGTGGAGGTTATGGAGAGGACAAGGAGATGCTTATTCGGAGAAGCAAGTAATTCACAGCCAAGGGTTGCAAAAAGTAAATTGGCCCTGCTGCCCAGGATTTTAGAAATATGCAAGACAGTGTGAGTGTGAGCCAGGCATCCCCAAAACTGATTTTCCTCCTAGGATGGACCGCATCAAGGCCAGGCAGCAGAAGTATAAAAAGGGTAAGGAGAGGATGCTGAGCCTCACGCAGGAGTCCGGGGACGGCCAGGACCTCCAGAACCCCCCGGAAGAGGACGATGAAAGTACGTGACCCCCGAGCCCCTGTTGCTGTGCCAGGCATTGAACAGTAGTGTGGTACCAGCTAGGACGAGCATTAGCAACAGTGCTCGTGGCACCCGTGTTCTCAGGGTATTTTTAGCTCAACAAGTCTCGCCCTCACCTTGTGAGTGGGGTGCATCCATTTGTTTCCTAAAGTACATATTTGATGAATGAATGGTTTAGTCTTGGCCAAGATGCCTTTAATGAACACATAGCTTAGCATCATCTCGCAGGCGTCTGCTTGTGTTGAAAACTGGTCTGCTTTTGCTGAGTTTATTCCTTTAGGGAAGATAATTCAAATATGTTGCCTTTCATTTCTTTACGTTTTATATGAATGTTAAAAATGTCTGTTCTAATTTTATATGGCACCTCAATTTCAGTAGTTAATATATCAATTATTACCTATTGCAGTGAAACTCAGGGTGAGATATGCATTTGTTATATCTACTTATAGATTTATTGTAGCCAATTAAAGTTATGCTTGGAGGAGCTTCCTGCTTTTCTGTTTGAAGGGAAAGAGAAATAACACACATGTGGAAGGCTTTCTAGTACATATATCTATTCATCACCAAGAAATTTATATTTTCTAATCATGCATTAAATTTATCACAAGAAAAAAATTTTGATTATTACAATTTACCTATTTTAAAAAACTATTTGCCACTAAATGGTTCTATAAAAATTCAGCAACACTTTTTTCTGTTAATTTACTGAAAATCTTAGTGCATTTTTGATAGACAGTTCCTTCTCTTGTACTTCTTCCCATGCACTCAGCTACCAGGAAGACTTGAGCTATCCTGGGAATGAACTATTAGCACTTGTTTATTTGTCCCACTTAGCAGAGCTCCTTGTCCTGACCTCTGATGTACTTTTGCAGTTTATCTAGATTTGACAATTGAGTTGTTAAAGAGTGGTTTTCAAAATTTGCTTGCTCACTTTCTAAGAATTAATATTTGGACATATTTTATTTTAGGAGAAGCAGACAAACAGAAAGCCAAGGGCAAAAAAAGACAGTGGTGGCGGCCTTGGGTCGATCATGCTTCCAGTAGGTTTCTCGACCTCTTCCAGTCTCATCGAGTCTAACCCTTATATCCTTGACCAGAATTCAGGCTCCTGACCTGTGTGTCCCATGCACGGTTTCCCCCTGTGACTTGATAGGGGCTCAGAGCGTAGGAAAACTGTCGTGTAGGTGGGTTTGGGGCCTGGGATGAGCCACGTCAGCTGCAGAAGGCTGAGCAGGCAGCCCTCAGACCCATGAGCACTGCTCATGGGAAGAACTGATCATACGTCATCCTGAGGCCTAGAGTTCTGCCGATGTTTAATCCGTGGCTAAAATCCCTGGTGAAGTGAGTCTGGGCTGCTCCTGGTTCTGATTTGAGGACACTCATTATGCTCCAGGTGTCTGTGACGGTCTTTGTAAGGCACTTGGCGTGGGTGCCCTCCCTCCCCACGCTTTGATTTCATTTGCATTGAAGGTTTCTCTGGCCATCTACTAAACACAAAGTGAGGGTGACTTAAAACGCATTTACTTCCTCACCTGGTCTCCTCCCCAACCTCAAGCCGGCTCAGCACTGCGCTGCAATCTGTCATGCCCGCTGTACAGCTCAGCAGATTGCCAACTGCAGCAGCCCATGACCAGTTAACAGCAAACACCAGAAAAACCAGTTTGGCAGCCACACGGAGCATATTGTACTGCCCCACTGCCCCTGAGAGGGACGGAGCAGCCACAGGCTCACTGGCCGTCTTTGCTCCGCTGAGCAAGGAAATGACCAGCATTGGCCAGTGGCACTGTAGTGGAATGACCTATTGCAATCTGGCCCTCCTTTGATGTGTTAGAACATCGAAAAATTATTACTCTGAAAATTACTCATAATGCCTTTCCCTTTTATATCTTATAGAGACACATTTCCAAAACGGTGGCTAATCTAATCAGAGAAAGGATATCACCAAAACATACACCACCGCCCAGGGCAGGAGGGATCCTGCAAGGGGCATATGCAGAATCCTTAGAAAACTAAGTAAACCAGAACCATCCCCCTACCAGTGTCACAGAGGTCTGATGTTGGCCTCTCTCACTGCAGAAATAATTCTTCAAAAATTAGCAATCTAGTTTAATGAAATTTGCTTGGTATTTCTGGATGCAATTAAATATCATCCCCAATACTGAATTTCAGCATTGTGGAAAAAAAATGAATTTTAAAGAATTCTATTCGGTTCTCTGCCCAACTCAAAAGACAAAATGTTCAAGCAGAAATCCAGTGTGATTATTCTGCGTCCTGTCCGTTGGCATATCAGCCGTGCCAAGGACCCGGTGATGCCCTATGAAAAATGCCTACTCCCATCAAGTCACAAGTAAACCGTGCCTACCTTTCTGTTTTCAAAGGGCCTTTGCTAGTGCAGAGACCTATCCATCTCACAGTTGTGTCGTGTTGAATGTTTCGTCCCTTCTGCTGGGGCCTGTTCCCATTACTGTCACTGTGGTTGTCGCCCTTTCCCCTCTCCATGTGGCATCTCCAAAGGAATTGGACATGGTCTTTGAGAATCACCTTACAGTGGTTAACAATGTGAAGAGCTTCTTGTGAAGGTCACTGATGTTAGATTTTTCTGATCCATTTCACCCTCATTATACCGCATTCTTGGATACTGGTATAAACGGGCCTGGTCGCGATAACTCATGGCGCAATAATGCAGGAATGTGTGTCGCTCATGGTGTGGAATCAGACTCCGACAGCAGTGCTAAATTTTTTTTCTGCAAAACATCTTTTTCCTTATAAGTCTAAGAGGAATGAAAAGAAGGACAGGTGTGGCTTACTTTAGATCTGGAAGAGTTTTCTTAGAAGCCCGTTTCCTGATCTGTTAAGTGATGGGCTCTCAGAGAGAGCTTTCTTAGCGATGCTGAGGATGGGAATAAGTGCAGTTAGAGTTCCGCGTGTGACTCTGTTGGCACATGCCATGCGGCCTCGTGTTGGCCTCTCAGCAGCCAAGGTCTTCATGCAGTGGAAGGTAGCACACCTCCTCCTTCCACACTGTGCGCACACACAGGCTGCATTATTGCTGTTCAATGATACCTCCCGGCAGTGCTGTGGTCTGCAAGCATCTCAGTGCCGCTCAAGTGAACTTGGAGCCTTTCTTTATGGATAGATGCCCGAATCAAGGGTTTAGCGTCAGAGGATACAAATGGCAGAATTCACTCTGACTCAGCAATTGCACCAACACCCCCCCCTTGCACGTGGGGAAAGTGCAGAGCCATCGCTCTCTGAGCTCGCATACTAATCAGAGCTGCCTACCCGTTATCAGCAGACACCGAGGAAGCTTCTTCCTCTTGTTATTTCCCTAGCTTTTTTTACTAACATTTTATAAAGATTTCAAAAGCATCTCCTTGTTTTTAATGTGCTAATTCTTCTCACTCACATAAGTTGGTCACATTTCCAAGGATAAAATTCATGCTACAAGAGCTTAATGTGATGATCGTCAGGCTCGCCGGTGGGCAGAGAAGTGACAGAAGGTATCATTGAATACGACTTTAGCTATTGTTGATTTTGGAACCTATAATGAGGGTAAAATGCTCCATCTCACGAGACAGTTTTCCCACTGACGGTGGGACGCAGAGCGCCTGTCTCTTTCCGGCGCTTCTGGGCTTCTGTGAGGCCTTTCTTCATAGTCCCCCTCACTGTCAAATGTAAAGCTGTCACTCTGGTCTGTCCTTGCTTATTCTCACCTTATGTTGTATTGCATTTATTCCCTCAGGCCTGGACCCAGTACTCTGGGCCTGGTTTTTTTTTTTCTTCAAAATAAAAACAACAAATCGGTGCTTCTGTTCAAGGATATAAGGCCCAATTTGTTCACTCTGCGTCTTCATGAATGGAGGCTTCAGATTCATCTGAAATCATGGGCAAAATTATTTGACCTTTGACCGTGTTGAGTGATATTCAAGCAACTGATTTGAAAACATTCCAGGTGTTCCCTTACCGTGCAATGCATACATCCAAAAGAGAACTCAGACATCCCGATATGTCACCAAAAAGAGACCTGGTCATGTGCAAACCCCAACAGATTGGCAAATGTGGGCATGTTTTCCTGCAAGGATGGTCAATTCTTGTAGCATCAAAAATGCATATACTGGGTCTATTTTTCTCTGATAATCGTAAAACTTATCAAAATGGTAAAAGACTGAATTTTTTAAATTTCTTTAAATCTCTGGACATTTCTATTTTCTCTGCTCCCAACTCTTAACACAGGCATTGTGTTTTAGCAGGGAAAGTAAAAGACAAGGCAAGGGCCATCTGCACTGTTTGTGCCCGTGTGTCCTGGTCCCTAGCGCCCACCATGACACTCATTAAGCTCCTGGGAGCCGCTTGTGGACCAGAGGCTGGGCGGCATAGCCCTTGTAGATCTCGACCGCCATGCCCTGTCTGTCCCGTAGCTACCTGTAGAAGCAGCCAGAGTAGTGTCCTTGTTCTCGCTGTCCTTGTCCTTGTGTTCCGTTTTGTTTTCAGTGTCACCTCCCCATCTCGTCCTCGTGCCCATGTCGTTTCTTTAAGTCTTTCTGTGTCGTCATGTGTGTTGTGTCTCTTGTGTCATGTGTGGAGAAGCCAGGTCTGCACAGTGTGACGTGAAGCGGAGGGCTAGCCGTGCTGGTGAGGGTCCTAAGCCACCTGTGGGCTCCCCATACGGCCAGGCCAGGTCCTCCGCTTCACCCTGGCCCTGTCTGAGCCACCCAAATCACCGAGTTGTCAGTTATTCCGGTAACTAAGTGGGTTGCTGCAGAGTTGATCTGATTTCACCATAAAGCAGGGAGAAAATGCCAGATCAGCCCTGTAGAGGACAGCTTTCCTGGGTGGCGCAGACAAGGCCTCGTGCTCTGCGGAGCCCGTCAAGCCCCCAGCGTAGCATCAAGTTAAATCAGTACTCTTCTTCTCCTGTGCCCTTTTATGTGCCATTTGTATATGTGGAGGGGCCATTTCATTAATAAGCCCCCAATGGTCTCATATCTCTTTCAGGAAATAAGTGCATATTTTGTTTTGCTTAGTGGTCAGGAGTGGAGATTATTATTTGTTTGAAACGGATAGTGAAGAGGAGGAAGAGGAGGAGTTGAAGAAGGAGGACGAGGGCCCGCCACGCAAGTCTGCCTTCCAGGTAACCTGGGCTGGGCAGGGCATGTCCTCTGCTACGTGGGGGAGCTTTTCTGATTGACAGACCCGACTGCAGGTCTAGACTTGTGCTGCACTCGTGTGTCAGAGCTCTCGGCAGCTTCCGATTGACACCTGAATTGTTCATCCCTAATCACACTGCTGTGTCTCCCTCTGAGCGAAGCCATAGTTACCACCCTGCGAGAACAGGGTTGCAGCAGGTCCCTGTCCCCTTCCATCAACACGTTTCCTGATGCTTTAAACAAAAAAAAAATAAAGCCCCACCTGGTTTTTGTTGTCGTTGCAAGCAGAGGTGAAGATTTCTTTGCCTCGCTTTGGACTGCTTAAACGGACTTACATATCTCAATGTGTGAAAGAGTCAATTATGAAAATAAAGTACTGGCGCTGCTTTGAAATCAAACATCATGTAAATGTTGCTGCAAATGTTGGAACTCAGTTTCCTTCCTATTGCTAAAGGTTTGGGACTGCACTGTGGAGCAGTTCTCTTCAGTGTAACTGTCTCTGTTTCAGACCTGCTCTCTGGTTCCCCCGGGTGCTCAGCAGCCTAAGTGCTAGCGGCGAATGTGTCATCCAGGCTTGTTAACGATGAGGCTCTCTCCTTAGAGTCATGCTCGGGATGAAAATGTGGTGTTTATCTCGTGTTCCAGGGCACCCCACGATGGCACCATTATTCTAATTCGTTAGTCCCATTTCTTATCCTGCAAGACACACAGGCTGGTCTCCATGATCCCAAGCATGATGTGCCCATGACAAGGCCATTGTCAGTTTGCTGGCAAAGCCTTCTTAACCTGGCAGGTGCAATCGCCCCATCTTCCAGATGACATTGCAGAATTAAGGTATTCATGGAGACAGCTGGGTCTGAGGCTGTCGTTCGGGCTCCGTTCCTCCCTGTACATGGCTCTTGGTGACCAGTTTGTATGCATGTGTGCAGTGGACGTGCCAAATACTAATGACTTATTTCCTTCTAATGACTGTAACTCTGTCACTCATCAAGCAGCAGAGGAGGGGCCGTGGAGCGTCTTACCTTGCTCGATGGATTCCCTGCAATGACAGATGGCTTTCTTATTCCTCACTTACGAGCAGAGCACGTTTTATTCTAGAGTCAGTGACTGGCACGTTTTAACCTCGCTGGTGTTGATGGTGGAGGCAGACTCCTGTGCCATCATATATTAACGTATTAGCTTTTATTTCTGTTCTACTAATTACTCTTGCTTTGTCCTTCTTTGTAGAGAGCTATTGGGAAGTTTGCCTCAGCCATTTTAGCCTTGCCAAAGTCTGTCATTAAACTTCCCAAAACTATTCTTCAGTATTTAATCAGAGCTGCAAAGGTATTTGATGTTTTACTGACGTGTAGTGTGTGACTCTCTGCTCTGTAGAACTTTAGACAAACATATCCCACGTCTGTGTTTTCTCTGTTCTATAGATCGTTCAGTGAAGGAACTATGAGATGTGAAATATCAGGACGACCTTTCCCAAGAAAGTGCTTAGAAGCCAGATTCTTTTGTGTGTGGTTTGATTCTTATTTCTAAGCAAACTCAGAGACTATCCAAAAATAGAAAGGGAAAACACAGACGCATGTGCGTTCTGTCCTCATAGCTCTGCCTCAGTCACATCTCGTCTTAAACAGATCACATCTGGTTGCATGCGTCAGTTACAATGAGCCAAACCCACGACGATGTTTCTCAGAAAGCTGGGGAAACTCTGGGGAAGCGGATGAGAAGACCCCTGTAGCTGCATTGCCTGTCCACCTTCCTACCTGGAATCCCAGGGTCCAGTCTCTGCTTTGGGCCCCTGCTTTACAAACTGCTCAGCCCTCCGTGGCTCCATAGCTCCTCATCTAGGGCTGTGAATACACAGTTAAAAATCCTAATGCACAGCACAAGTTCCTCAGCTGCCTGTGCTGTAGTTACTTCACTACGGAAAGCCATCAGTAGCAAATTACGATGAGTGTATTTTCTAGAACATTCTTTCCAAGTTCAGCTAAGGATAGGGCTTAAAACTCTTACATCTAAATGCTCCTCAAGTGTGGAGCACTTGGTTGGGATAGTGACAGAGGCAGGTGAGTCTTACAGTTTACCTACAGAGGCAGGTGAGTCTTAGTTTCCCTACTGAGGCAGGTGAGTCTTACAGTTTACCTACAGAGGCAGGTGAGTTTTTACAGTTTCCCTACAGAGGCAGGTGAGTTTTTACAGTTTCCCTACAGAGGCAGGTGAGTTTTTACAGTTTCCCTACAGAGGCAGGTGAGTTTTAGTTTCCCTACAGAGGCAGGTGAGTCTTAGTTTCCCTGCAGAGGCAGGTGAGTCTTAGTTTCCCTACAGAGGCAGGTGAGTCTTACAGTTTCCCTACAGAGGCAGGTGAGTCTTACAGTTTCCCTACAGAGGCAGGTGAGTCTTACAGTTTCCCTACAGAGGCAGGTGAGTCTTA